>CM037853.1:54803306-54867197 GCA_021234595.1 Delia radicum
AACTAATTACAATTTTATATGGAAAACAAAATACAATTTAATTAAACAAGATGAACACAAACAAAAAAAAACTAAATAAAAAATTTAAATAAATTTAAATAATTTAATTTATCAAATAATTATGTTTGATTTCCTTATAGCCGAACACAGTTTTAAAATATTTTCTTTAAATTTTCGTGCGTTACTTAAAAGTTGAGAGCTGTGGGGTATAGAATTCCAAAAGATACTGCGAATATGTAGAAATGCCACTCCGAAATTAAACTTTAGTATCTAAATGATCTAAGTCTTTTTCCCCTGCTTATATCTGAAATAACAAGTTTTGCTGTACAGATGATCAGGTATGTGGGTATATATTATTTTATGTAAAAAAAACTAAAACTCTAATGTTTAGTAGATTAATTAAAGAAAGACCATATAGCTGAGATGAAAAGAAAAGATACACTAGAACGCCTATTAGTCCATACACGTATCGGATTATGTTGTTAATGCAACGTTCAATTTCCCTTTACTAGTTGCATCACATTTAGCAAAAAGCTCACAACCATATAGTAAAACAGGCATCAGATAAGTTTTTGGCAAGTAGCATTCTTATTCTATAGGTGTACAATGCTGGTTCGCCAAAGAGTTCTAGTCATAGAGAAAGTGCGACCACAAGCATAGTTAATGTGGTTCGACCACGTAAGAGTGTCATTAAAAAATATTCCGAGATTCTTAGCAGATTTTACTATTTCAATTTTTTGATTATTTATAAATATATAGGTATAATACTTAGTTTAGCAAGTCGCTTTTGAATTACTATGCATTTAGATTTTTTTTGGATTTATTCCTAGACCATTTGCGGTTGCCCACGTATAACTACGATGTAGTTGCTGATTAATAGAGATAATACACTGGTCGATTAAGGCATTAGTACAACTGGTATAAAGTTGAACGTCATCCGCGTACATTCTTACATTACAATTGTTAAAATGCCTGGAAGGTCATTAGAGTACAGTGAGAAATAATAGTGGCCCAACAATGGACCCCTGAGGTACCCTCTGGTTTACAGGCAGTGCCTTGGATTTTGGATTCCAGTTTCAACATACTGATATCTGTACGTAGGGTGTGTTGACAATAATTGAGTAGCGGTGGAAGAGAAATTGAAAAAGTTATTAAGTTTGTAACAAAGAATATTATGATCTACGGTATCAAACGCTTTTGAATGATCTAAAAGTCTTAAAAATGTAGTCTTGCCATCATCAAGTTTCTCCCTAATCTCCTCTGTAACATCAACTAAGGCTATTATGCAACTGTGCTTCTTTCTGAACCCAGATTGACGATCTGTTAGCAAGTTTTTGTTATCCAAGAAATAAATAATTTGGTTATGCATAATACGTTCAAATGCTTTAGAGCGAAATGGAAGAATGGCTATTGGTCTATAATCAGAACCAGCTTGGGTATTGGGACGATTTTAGCTATTTTCCAATTCGAGGGAAAGTAACTTGAAGTTAATATTTTGTTAAACAAAATGTTATTATTGGAAGTAGTTGAGGTAAAAGAATCTTTAGAAACTTTGGATTAATCCCGTCCACTCCTATAGAGTTGGATTTTATAGACAATATACCAGATAAAACGTCACATTGGTCTACTGCAGCAAATAAAAAAAGTAAGATCAGAATTGTTACTAGAATGATTATTGATATAATAATTTTGATCTGCTTGAACCATAGGAACATTTAAAAACTTGTTATTGATTGTATCGGCATCAATCGAACATGGTTCTTGATTCGTAGATTTGCCGATACCAACTTCACGTATCGTTTGCCATGTTCTTTTGGAGCCAATGGCGGAAGAAAACTTTTCAGCATAAAAAAAGGATTTGGCCTTTTTAATCATTTTATTTGTTTCTCTTTTAGCAGTCAGATAATCCTCATGTAATGTTGCAGTTTTAAATCTTTTCCAACGTGATTTACGTTTTTAATAAAAAATATATTAAAATATTGGTATTATTCCGCATTTTCCAATTCATCACAAATATCCCAATTATCATAACGCACACCTAGTTCAAAAGTGACTCAACTCAAAATTTTTTATTTTGCAGAAATCGAAAAAAATGTATGCAACTTTATACCAATTGAAGCATATAGAAAGACATAACTGTTTTTAGCAACAGTTAGCAACAACAAAATACACTTGATAATTTTTTTTATAGATAAACAAGTGTATTGTGCATAGTTTAAGCATATAAACCCGAAAAATTAAAATTTTGAGTTGACTCACTTTTGACCTAGGTGTGCGATAATCTTTATTATCACCTTAATCTTCATAATTATCATTTTTATAATCTTCTTCATCATTATCATCATCACTATCTTCATCGTTATTATCATCAGCATCTTTATCACCATCTTCATTACCATCATCTTTATCATCATTTTCATTAAAAATATCTGGCAAAACTAACTCTAATTCCGAAGCTGATAAATTAGATTTTTTTTTTCTATATAGAAAAATCTATTACCACCGTATGGTAATACATTTTTTTACGAACATTTGAGTACGTGAGAATAAGTTCGTGAGCGTGCGTAAATCATTAGTGATCGTGATTAAATTAAAATTTAATCACTTGCATTTAGCTAAAAGTATTAAAAATATGTTTACTTCGAAATCACTCATGCACTCATCTCTAAAAGAAACAAAATGCATCAACAAAAACAATAAAATACCAAAAATAAGGAGAATGACAATACTAAAACACATTTACTGGTCTTGTTCAACAAATGACAACCAGAGTTTTTACACAAAAACGAAAATAATAAAGAAAGGGCCGGGCATTGTCTGGACTTTTTTTTTTAATATAAGCTGATATCCTATACTTTTCTAAAGTCCATAAAAGTAATTCCAACTCTTACTAACTTAATACTTGTGGCCCATTAAATGCGGAAATTATCCCAATTCTGGACCTTTTTTAAAACAATTATTAAAAATATTTACACATAATTTTTATAAACAAAAAATAATTTACTATATACTATAATACCTGATGATGAAGGTTCCATTATAAAATATTTACTTTTAATAGATTTAACACTAATAATAATCGCTTGAATTGTAAAAATTTCCAATTTTTTTTACTTTTTTAAAAACAGCAATAATTTGCCAACTTTGACCGCTCACTGAGAAGAAAGTAAACAACTTAGTTGATTGATTTTGATAGCTAGTGATGCAGAATTTTATCTACTTTTACCCTATACCAAAATTTATTATGAAAACTTTATTTCTAAATTTCAATTAATCGCCACTTTGATACCATGTGAACCCAATGTGCGTCACTCGATTTAATCTTGGAAATGTTTTCTTTTATTTATATTTGTGTAACGTCTAGTTTTATCCGGCTTTTTCGAATCCAAATTTTCAACGATATTTCTAATATTGTGAATTGATTGAATTTTTATTTTTTTGGTACTTTTACAGTACATACTTTAAAGGGTTAATACTTAAACACATATATGATTGTAATAGAGTCAAAATAGTCTTCCTTTTTTGTGTTAGTGTGCATATATGTATTAAGTCTACATGTAGACTAAATATTCTTTTGTACTAATGTGCTGTCAATTCTTATTGTTCATCTTTCGTTGTTGAAGTCTGCCTCTCAGCGGCTATTTCGGATTAATGTCAAAGTGAAAGGATTTTCCTAATATACGAGAGTACATACAATGTGTTTTTGTCCCTTAGTTTATATCCTTTTGAGATTTTTTTTTTGGTATTCGTAATGCATTGAAACGTTAGTATTATAGAATTTCATATTTGTTCTTTTTTTTGGTTTTATGTTTTTTGCTGATACAAAAAAAAAAAAAACATCATATCCTTGTTGTTGTCATTTATGTATGTGTCTTATATGAATGTATGAGTGAATGTTGTTGCTGTCTATTGCTATTTATTTTATAGTACACAGAGAGAATTTATTGGACGAGTTTTATAGAACTTTTTTCACTAAACTACTGAACTTTTCTTCACATTGTAAATGAAAAATTTCTTAAACATTATGAAAAAGCTTCATAGTATTAATGAAATTATTTTTTACTGAAACCTTTTCATTAGTCATATGAAGTTGTTACTAAATAATATAAAATTTGTTTCTTAAATTTTGTGAAAACCTGCATTAAATTATTGAAACGCTTCAATGGACGAGTTCCAGTGACAGTTCATAGATCTAATGTAAAAATTCTTTGTTATTATGCAGATAATTCTCTCAGTGTGTCTCAATGAATTAATTTTTTATATGTATGATTTTTTTGCCCTTTTTTTTGATACCAAAATAAATCTGCTGAGTTTTTATATCTGGTTTTTGCAGATTTTAGCTTAAAGGTAGGATTTGTTTGTATAGTTGTACGTTTATATACTCTATACAACTTTTGGTACAACAAATATTAACTTTAATTGGCATATTAAAAGATGCTACATTGTTAGTTTATGTTGTTCAAAAATCACAGACATATTTATGGAATTTAAAAATGTTCAACACACGCCTCTTCGCATGATGTATATTGAGTACTTTTTGCAAAAATCAGTTTAAAATTTAAAATTTTTTTCATTTTACAATTTTTTTCGAAAACTATGCGCGATACAAAAAAAAAAAACACAACGATTTACGATCAAAATTAATCCCAAGGTAAAATACTATTTATATTTGATTCTTTAATATTTACATTACAATATTATACACTTAGAATACTATGTACCTAAGGACCACTGCAAATGTAGTTGAAAACAAATGAAATTTCACTTAAAGAAAGGACGACTAACATTAGAGTAAATTCAACTAACATTGTAATTTGTTTTTTAATGTCCAAAAAATTACTAACAATTGTAGTAAAAATAAACCACATGGTAGTAAAAAATACACAACCTTTTTTTTTATTTTTTTTAATAGCAAAAAACAACAGTAAAAATGAATGCAAAATCATAAAACAGTCATTTGATGTGGGTTGTTTTTTTAAATGAGCTACAAGATTAGTAAATATTTTAATTTGTTCTACAAATAACTGACATTTACATTAGAAATAAAGAAACTGTATTACAACCCCAAACAACTACATATTTTTAAAGCAGAAGTTCCCTGAGTGTAGCTGTTAAAAAAACGCGAGTTTTCAATATGAAAAAATATTGTAGTTTTTGCGTTAATGAAATCAACCGAAATTACTCTAAAATGTCGACGGTGGCACGGGATGTATCCCGAAGAGGAGCAAAAAAAGAAAACCATGTTTTTAGTTTGTTTTTTGCCGCACAATCGCGCGTTTAAGGTTTTGAAAGTGGGGTTAAAAATTAATTTGTTTTTGGATGAAAATTTGCCTTTAATTTACGAGTATTAGATTTATTTTTAAACATGGTTAAAGTTCTCAAGAAAACAAAAAAGTTAAAATTTTTTGAAATATCGATAATAAGGCCCCAGCAAAAAATTTCCAAAAAGGTAAGCGGGTTTGTAATCAAGCATTTTGGGCAGAACGCATTCCTTACTAGATTACCTACTCGATTCTTTTAACAGGGCGTGAGACTAAAATAATTGATTCTTTAGAATTGATTATTTTTTTACCAAAGAACCATTTACTTTATATTTTTAAGAACTTCATACATTTTTTAATAAAGAAATAGTTCCATTGTAAAACTACGAAGTACTTACACAAAAAAAAAATCAACTTTTACTCACACGTGGTGCTCCTAGATTACTCAAATATAACGATCTAAACTCATACGGAAATAAATTTCAACTTCCTCATACGGAAATAATTTCAACTTCCACTCACAATTTTCTGCTCACGTGCGCTTCCCTAATTTACACCTAACCACAGTTTAACAAAATTTAGGCAACATGCAATTTCTGTTTTTAGTATTATTTTCCTGCAAATAAAAATTTGTTTGAAAAAATATATGAGATAAATTATTAAAAATTGTATAACTACTTTTTTCAAAATTAGGAACTACTTCCTTTTATTAAGAAAAAGTATATGATTACTTCTTGAGTACAAAAAGTTATAAAGGGTGTCCTAAGAAGAACGCAATTTTTAAATCTGGCAACATTCGAAGTGTCATTGTTTGACATTTGAACAATTGTTATTGTTTGCTAGTAGAAGGTACGAGGTTAGTAAAAATGGAGCGCTACACGAATGAACAACGCATTCTCATTGTGAAATTGTTTTACCAACATGACAACATGAAAATGCTGATTTTGCCGATAAAATCATCTTCAGTGACGAGGCCCATTTTCATCTTGATGGCTTCGTCAATAGGCAGAATTGTCGCATTTGGGGTGAGGAAAATCCTCGAGTTATTCACGAGAAGCAAATGCATCCTCAACGTGTCACTGTGTGGTGTGGTTTTTGGGCTGGAGGAATCATTGGACCTTTTTTTTATGAAAATGAGGCAGGTCAAGCGCAAACAGTCAATGGTGTTCGGTATCGTGAAATGATAACCAGTTTTTTCTTGCCCAGAATTGAAGAAATGAATGTGGAGGGCATGTGGTTTCAACAAGAAGGCGCCACATGTCATACAGCCAGAGAAACAATTCAATTGCTGCATCAGTCATTTCCCGGTCGTGTTATTTCGCGTTTTGGAGATCAGAATTGGCCGCCTAGATCGTGCGAATTAACACCATTAGATTTTTTTCTTTGGGGTTTTTTGAAGTCGATGGTTTACGCGAATAAGCCGACGACGACTCAAGCCTTAAAAGAGGAAATTGGACGCTGCATTAATGAAATACCGCAGCATTCATGCAAAACGGTCATTGAAAATTTCATTAAAAGATCGCGTGCATGCCAGCAAAGCCGCGGCGGCCATCTGCACGATATATTGTTCCATACATAACCTCATTCTGTCTACTTTACGAAATAATAAAGTTTTCACGATTTTTTTTTAAATATCTGTGTTTTATTTAAAATTCAAAAATTGCGCTCTTCTTGGGACACCCTTTACATATAAGTTAATAACATTGTTATTTTCTTTTAAGTAAATAATTACTTTGTTATTGAGTTCATGCTTTCTGGTTTAAATTTAAAGAATTGATTACAATACTACTTGCTTTTTTGACTCTATCGTTGGAATGAGTTTGGTATTGCAGTTACTAAATTTGGCAATGAGATATGTAGGCAAGTGTGGGCATCACCTTCTTTTTAGAATGTGTAATTTTTTCCTGGGGCTCTACGGGAAATGTCGTATAGAAACCGAACGATTTCGAATATTGCAAAAATCTCATACGCACCCTCGATTAAATTAAATATACACTACTATGCATTATTTTTGTCTTAATAAAGGGTGTTTTTTATACAGGTATAGAACTTTAAGTTGGCAACACTTCTTTAACTGGAGGCCATTTTGTCAGCTGTGAAGTGATTTATGTTTATTTTGATTTTGCATTTCATCATGAATAGACTGATGCCTGAACAACGCTTCCAAATTGAGCAAATTTATTTTGAAAATCATGGTTCTGCTCAAAATACGCGAATTTTGGGAATTTTGTTTAGCGATGAAGCTCACTTTTGGGTAAATGGATACGTCAACAAACAAAACTACCGTATTTGGCGTGATGATAATACTTAAGTAAATGTTGAGACACCGTTACATCCAGAAAAACTGACTGTTTGGTGTGCTTTATTGGCTGTTGGAATCATTTCTTTAAAACGATGCTGGTCAGAACGTTACAGTCAATGGTGACCGCTATAGAGCCATGTTCATTGACTTTTTCGTTCATCAATTGAACAACCATGATGTGCAGGAGCTATGGAGCCACAATTGATTTGTTGAAGGAAACGTTTGCTAACCGCATAGTTTCACGTTTCATATCAGTGAATTGGCCTCCAAGATCGTGGGATTTAAAGCCGCTGATCTTTTTTTTTTGTGGGGATATGTGAAGTCGCTAGTCTACGCCGATAAGCCCGAAATGATTGACCATTTGTATGACAACATTCGCCGCGTTATTGCCAATATACGGCCACAAATATTTGAAAAAGTCATCGAAAATTGGACCTTCAGATTAGACTACTACCGGGCCAGCCGAGGCGGTCATATGCCAGAAGTCATATTTAAATTATAATAAAAGAAGATTATTTTTCGAATAAAGTAAATTTCATGTCAATTTAAAAAATGCATCTTTGTTTCATTCCATTTCAAAGTTTTATACCTCTATAAAAACACCCTTTAAAACTACAATTCCTCAATAAAACGCCAGCTTTACTGTTACTCAAAATAAATTTGTTTGAATAACAAAAACCTTTGAAGGTCGTTAGAAATTATTTTTATACCACTGCATGTGTCTTGCAAAAGGCTTTCATTTGATACCAAATTTGTCTATACGTACTTTAAATAGAAAGACAAACATCGAAAAAACCTTAAATGGGGTAATATTTAACCCTACTTTGTAACGCCTAAACATGAGATATTTGTTCTCTACAACATATCTTAGGTTCATTAAGATCTGCCGGTACGGATCGGAATACCTCACTTGTGATATACATATGCATATTTTCGAGATAACTCCCATTTTAAAGTGGGTGGCTGTTCGTGCTTGAAAACGTTTTTTGCGATTACCTTAAAAAGTACTTGCCAGATCAGGAATATGATATCTTTGAAAAGCGTTCCAGCACCTTCAAAATAATATATGTATATCCGAGTAAAAGGAGTTATATAATATTTTATATTGTTTAATACAAATATATCTTTTTATATATTGCAGTGTATGGCTCAATATATAGAAAGATATAGTTTTTGTTTCTTGTTCTTATGTTAGCATATTTACTCAGATCTGCCACAAGGAATTTAAATTGTAAAATCAAACTAAATCTGGTTCCACACACAATTTATAATAACATTTTGATTCGATTGCAAAATTTCTTGGCAGATTATTTTATAAACTACTCTGGTGCAGTGTTGCGTTGTTGCTTTGGTTTTCGTTACAAACATTTTTTTTTATATAAACTTACGTTAATTTCTTTAAAACAAATAGAAATATCAATTTTCTATCGTCTATTTTAACTTTAAATAATCTTTTTGTAATATCTAAATGAATTCAAATAATAAACTCATGTTTCATTTAAAATAATGAGAAGTCAAGACGTTTTAGAAACAATCATATTATAAAAACTCATATTTGTCCAAAATTTGTTAATTTTTCCCATATTTTTTTTTTTTTTTAGTTTTGACGAATTTAAAACCGAATATCAGTGTCACTTGAAATTTTTTGAAACATGTTTTGAAAGTGTCAAATGCAATTTCCTACTGCAATTTGAATTTAAAATAAAATGTTCAAAATTCACAATTTTATTTAAAACAAATCTCACCTTTAGTGAAAAATTAGATGTTTTTTTTTTTGCAAATTCATTTCAAATTTAAATTAAAAATTTTTTTTTTTTTTGATTTTTTATATTACATATATTTAGTCAATCAAAGTACTCGTATGTAAATCGATGCGACTTTATCTTATAAGAAAGAAACTGATCTAAACCAAATTACATTGTATTCTATGGCGTATGTGCTAAGCTTTTAAAGTAATATACCGCTTTCAGATTCACGTAAACTTTTTTGCTGACAAAAATAATTTGAAGTGCTCGGGTCATAATCCACTTTAATTTGACAGTGCAATTAATGATTGTTGATTTCATTCAAAAACGCTTTCTCATTTATAAAACTTACCGCTTCGGCACCTTAATCGGTACCCTTATTAACATCCAAATTCTCAATGAGATTTTCGAATTTTCCTCTTCGTCAGGATTTCTATCTTGTTTTTCCTTTTCCGTTTGTCAACGGCTTACTACAAAAAGAAAATGTATATTTCAACACGCAAATATAACGTAACATAAATTTTTCTTTATATTTTCTCTAAATTAGTTTCGTGTTAGAAATTGTTCTTATGTTACAGAAATATATCTAATTATTTTCTTTTATATTTTTTATAATTTGTTTTTTTTTTTATTTCAGATTTTTTATATTTAAATAAATTTATATTCGGTTCTGATCGATTTAATTTCGGTTTCTGTAACCGAATTCAATAACGATTCGGTTGGTGCAGCCGAATTTATGAAAAATTTGGTTGCTTCAGCCGAATTAAAATAGAATTAATTAGGTTGCTGTCTTCAATAATATAACATCATTCTGCAGATACAACCCAACTGTAACTTAATTCGGTTACTACAAATTTCAAATTTAGTTGTGATGACTGAATTTGGTTGCCACAACCGAATTTTCGGTTGGGGCAAACTCCTTCCAACCGAATTTTTCTGTGAGTGTATTTTTGGTTCAGTTGCATTTATAGAAAAATGTTCATAAATTCAAGTTAAAGCAGAGACCTGATTTTTTCTCAATAAGCCTCCTTGCTAGATGGAAGACAAACCATTTTGATAGAAAAAATGGTAATTTTCCGCTACAAATATTGCATAGTATAGTGTTTTCGTCCAAATCCGATTCAGTACTTTGGGTCATAAAGGTCTTTATAAAAAAAACTACTAAAAAAACTCGGTGTAAAATATATATTTTGAGAACAATAACTTCCCAAAAACAGAACTTAATTTTCTGAGTTATCGCTTAGAAATTTGTAAGTCGAGCTTCACTTTCATAGGGAAAATATCATACATCTGGAAGCTTTTACGACTATAATTATAAATAGTGTAAGTGTATTTACATCGATGAATTTTTTTTTTTTTTTTTTTGTAATTTAACCAATACTTAGGGGATGCCCCCTACTCATGCAGTGCATTGTATTGATCAGGAAAATAGGGTATGGGAAGGAGGAAAGAGGGAGTAGTGTTTGTAGATATTTGATTTAAATTTTTCGAAATTGTTAGTAACAGTGAAGACTTCTGCGGGAAGTTTGTTCCACATACGAATTGTTCGACTAAAAACGAATTTTCTCTGTAATGCGTTGTGCGAAACACAGGACAGTCAACTACAAACGGATCACAGTGGGATAAATCACAAAATTTGTGGAAATAATTCGGCCAATTGTTAACTTGTGGTCCGATTGCAATGAACTTTGGAACATGCATAAAAGACATAAAATGGAGTTTAAGTTTTGATCTTGAATCTTCCAGACCCTTTGGGGCAGCAAAATGGCTGCCCAAAGTTGGGTACTTTTTTCATAAAAAATTTTGAGAGTTTGCCATTTTTTTGTTTCTCATCCGCTTTTCAAAAAATTAACATATTAGTAATCTTGTTGTAAAGATGAACAAAAAACATGCTTATATGTGTGGGTTACCTCCAATAGTTTCCGATATATTCCGATTTGTGAAATGTGAAATTCCAAATTTTGTCCGACTCTGGTCCAAAGTTTTTCGAATATCGGGAGAAAATTGGGACCAATTTTCATTTTAAAATAACGGTTATTTAGCCAATAAAATTCTTGATTGAATAAAAACAAAACAGTTCAATATCTTATTTCACTCAAAAATTACATTAGTTTAAAGTAGAAATTAAAAAAAAAGTAAATTTTGGCGATATTTTCGCCAAAAAGCACCAAACTTCTTATCGCTATAGACAAATATTTTTCTTCTGAACATATAAAGTATGTATACTTTTCTGGAAGGTCTTTTTATATAAATGCGAGTTGTGGTAAAAAAATTTGATTTGTAAATACTTTTCCCCCATCCGCGTCCAAAGTTGCCATATTTTTGAGGTAAATATCAATTTTAACTCACAGTTAAAATTTGTGCACGCCTCCAATTGGGTAGTTGAAACCGGTTGTAGATACTCCAACAGATACCTAATGTAGTGTGTAAGCCATTTCCAATCCACGCTTTAAATGACGACATGGCGGCAAAAAAATCCCATTTTTGGAAAGTTTTTTTTTATTTGTAGGAATTATGGGATTGTTTTCAGAAAATCATAATTTCTGAAATTTGTTTCGATTTGTTGACCTGAAAGTCTAGTTAAATCCAAAAAATCATTGGATTATGTATATAAATAAATATTTTATTGAATAGTGAAAATTTTCATTTAAGCAAAAACTGTAATTTTTACCTTCATATTTGGATTACCCAAGTTTTTGTTTTACCAAGATGGCTAAATTCAACCTTTTTTAAAAAAATCCCAATCTACAGGTAATTTTCTTTTCAACGATACCAAACACTGGTATGTTATGTTCATAACTTCTAAACAGAAAATCTTCAAATATTAGCCCTTATTCATATATTTCTTCTAATGTGTCCTCGTATTCACATCTTACATAATTGGGTCAGGTAAAAAGGGTTTTATGATGTTCTTCATTAATGAAAAAAAAAGACAAACAAATTAGGTTGTTTCTTTATTTAATACAAAATAATCGGACACATCATTATTTGTATCTAACAGATAAAGCAAATTTTTTAATTCTTCATTATTTACAGATGCCAATGTGTTATAAGAAATCCATCGTTTTCTCATTGACGACAGGACGGGATCGGAAGACAGTAATAGGTTATTGAAAATATCTTCGTTCTGTGATTGCCTTGAACATTTTCTGGAACTGAACAATTGGGTATGTTAGAAATCTCGATTCCTTGCTTCCTGAGCTTCTTCTTTTAGTTCACCTAGAGGAAGAATGTTTGATTCAATGATGATTTCGTCGGTATATACTCCAAATTTTGAGGAATTTAGTTTATGTTGACTATTAGTTGCCATTAACATGATGTTGATCTTTCGAAGCAACTCCTTGTCAATTCCTGTTATTATTGAAGTAATTTCAAAATCTCTAAAAAACCTTCTTGCTGTATTGCCATCGTTTGTACTTCCGCAACTAGCAAGTGGTTTATCTATGTTTAAGCCTGTCTGCCTTTTAAAGTCTTCTTGCATCCTCCTTTTTTCATCTGCCCTCATTTCTGACATTTCTTCGTTGTTTCTTACTGATTTTGTTTCATTTCCTGCTATGCTTTTATACTTTAAATCATATGCTATGTGTAAGAAGTGTTCCATGAACCAAATGCGGGCATGTAAGGGGGATATGCCAAAACCCAATACTATATTTTTAATAGTCCTTTCTTTGGAAACATTTGAAAACTGTGATTTATTTTCATTGCATATAGTGCATTCCCAAGTTGAGAGCGTGTCTGTTATGGCATTGCAAACCTTTGCATGGATCATTGTAAGGCTCAAATCAAAAGATATATTAAACTTGTAATCACCAATCTCAATACAAATTGGCTCCAAAGTACATTTTTCTTCTTCTATATAATCCACCAAATTATTAGTAGTAGAGTTTGACTCTTTTATATACTCGAAACCAATGGGTCTGCAAAAAGCTTTGGATCCAGGTGCTGAATTGATCCATACATCATCGGAAGCATTACTTGCTGAAGGCTCAGTAGTACAATATGAACGAATTCTTAATGGAACTAATGATGACATGAATACGCTCTTATATTCTGAATTGTTCTGGCCTTCGGAAGCATGTTTGTATTCAAGAAGGGCTGATAAGCCATCACATCCCCACTTGCACATTAGTACAACATCGCAATTATTGACTCTTTCCAGCTGATCCCTAGAAAAGTCAGAAACAATCCAACAATTCAATGCAAGCTTCATGTTAATTAACAGCAATAGGTTTTGGTAAGATACTATCCTTCTTATTCTTTATTGCGTTATATGAGGGCAGAATATTGTGTCCTTTATCAATCAAAGCCTTTCTCAAAATAAGATATTTATTTTTGCTTAGCCCTAATTCCAACATAAGAGCAATGGCTTTTTCTTCTGTAAAATCTGTATCCGATGAAGGAGTGGGGATGACGAGTTTTATATGAACTTAAAACTAAACCTATTCATATTTATATACAAATATTAGGTACAAATATTAGCTATCATAACCCAGGTAACTGGGTCTTCAAATACTAAGGCCCATAAAATATAAAAAGAGAGGGTATATTTAAAATAGCAATCATAAAACATGTATCTTTGGGTGGGCCCACAAAACCTTTAATATCATTAATGAAGAACATCATAAAACCCTTTTTACCTGACCCAATTATGTAAGATGTGAATACGAGGACACAATAGAAGAAATATAAGGGCTAACATTTGAAGATTTTCTGTTTAGGAGTTATGAACATAACATACCAGTGTTTGGTATCGTTGAAAAGCAAATTACCTGTAGATGGCGATTTTTTAAAAAAGCTTGACTGTAGCCATCTTGGTAAAACAAAATCTTGGGTAATCCAAATATGAAGGTAAAAATTTCAGTTTTTGCTTAAATGAAAGTTTTCACTATTCAATAAAATATTTATTAATAGACATAATCCAATGATTTTTTGGATTTAACTAGACTTTAAGGTCAACAAATCGAAACAAATTTCAGAATTTATGATTTTCTGAAAACAATCCCACAATTCTTAAAAATAAAAAAAAAAAATTCCAAAAATGGGCTTTTTTTCGTTTTTTGCTGCCATGTCGTCATTTAAAGCGGGGATTGGAAATGACTTACACACTACATTAGGTATCTGTTGGAGTATCTAAAACCGGTTTCCACTACCCAATTGGAGGCGTGCACAAATTTTAACTGTGAGTTAAAATTGATATTTACCTCAAAAATATGGCAACTTTGGAAGCGGATGGGGGAAAAGTGTTTACAAATCAAAACTTTTTTACCACAACTCGCATTTATATAAAAAGACCTTCCAGAAAAGTATACATACTTTATATGTTCAGAAGAAAAATATTTGTCTATAGCGATAAGAAGTTTGGTGCTTTTTGGGGAAAATATCGCTAAAATTTACTTTTTTTTAATTTCTACTTTAAACTAATGTAATTTTTGACTGAAACAAGATATTGAACTATTTTTTTTTTATTCAATCAAGAATTTTATTGGCTAAATAACCGTTATTTTAAAACGGAAATTGGTCCCAATTTTCTCCCGATATTCGAAAAACTTGAGTCGGACAAAATTTGGAATTTCACATTTTCAAATCGGAATTTCTCGGAAACTATTGGAGGTAACCCACATATGTGAACATGGGTTTTGTTCGTCTTTACAAGTAGATTACTAATTTGTTAACCTTTTGAAAATCGGATGAGAAACAAAAAAATGGCAAACACTCAAAATTTTTTATGAAAAAAGTAGACAACTTTGGGCAGCCATTTTGCCGCCCCCAAAGGGTTTGGAAGGTTCAAAATCAAAACTTAAACTCCATTTTATGTCTTTTATGCACGTTCCTAATTTTATTGCAATCGGACCACAAGTTAACAAATGGCCGAATTATTTCCACAAATTTTGTGATTTATCCCACTGTGCAGATGTGCTCTACTAGATAAGCGGGTGCTACGAATAAAAACTCGGGCTCGAGGAACAACAACAAAATCAAGGTTTTTTTTTGTCGATATTAAATAGAATACACACAGAGAAAAATTTAAATGTTTACTGAAATTTGGTTACTAAGACATTAATTCGGTTGTTACGAATTGCAATCATTTAGTACAACCGAACAATAAGTTTCACAACAAATTTCGGTTAATTCAACTGAATTTTAGTTCAAACACCCAAAATATTCAGAAATCGAATGTAAATACTGTTTGTACTAACCGAATTTATAAGTTGTTACCATTAAAGTACACTTTTCAATTCGATTGGCACTTTATTTCTCTGTGTGTACAGAAAATATTTAAGCTATTTAAAAGTCCAGAAAATACAATTCTTCATTTAAAATCCAATAATTTTAAAATACATATTTAACGTGTAAATTTCTACACCCAAAGCCACTATGTGGCGATAACAACAAAATAAAGACATTAAAGGAAAATGTTCCAAAATGATCTGATTAACCAAGCATTTTAAGTAGTTCTTCTAATTAAGGCCTTTGTAGCCCAATTAACAGAATCAGATTTGGTTGAAAAACCCCTAATATATATTATATATATATATATATATTTATGGAGGGGAACTATTTCTAAAGAATATATTATGAGTCCAACCTGAATTTTTTTTATATGTTTTAGAGGACATATTGATCAATCTTCAAACAAAAATACAAGTGGAATTTTTAGATATTCGCGAATCAAGAAGATTTTTAAGATTTTTTATCCTTTTTCGAAGCCGTATACATATATCAAAACATCACATATCTCGGAGAAGATTAAATAAGCTTTGAAATGAGATATTCATTTTTAAAATCGAACTGCGCTTTCAATTATAACGAACATTTAAACAGTACAAATTTTTATAAATATCCAGGTAGAAATTGCCAACCGTACCAAAAAATGGTACTGGCAAACCACTGCTATTTTTATAAGACCCATCGTGTTAAAAATTACCAAAGGTAGAATTAGGAAAACACTATTTTGTGTGCAAAGCAGGCAAATTCTTTGCCAATATTGGTTTAACCAATATTACAACCAATTAGAAGCATTTTTTATTATTTTATTATATATCACACATTTAAATATGATGTATAAGATTAAAACCAAACTGTATTGCTGATTTTTAAACATGATTTATTATACATACTTCTCAAAATAATTGAATTTAAGCTATTTTTTTTAATTATTTTTAATTATTATTATAAAATGCTTTTACGCCAAATTTTCGGCGCATAGTGCCATTACAAATTTTCTCCATTCTTGTCTGTTCTGTGCCATTCTCCTTAGTTGTGGCCATGAGAGCTGTTGGTCATATCGTCTAAGTTCTTCTAACAAGCTGCGTTGCCAACTTCCACTTGGTCTTCCTCGCCGTCTTTGGCCTTGGGGGTTCCACTCGAGTGCTTCTTGCCCTATGTCGTCAGCAGGTTTGCGCAATGTGTGGCCTAGCAATTTCCATCTTCGTTCTCGAATGTCGACTTTAATTCGGTTTTGTTTGCATCTGCGGTATAGCTCTTCGGTAGAGATCCAGTTGTTAGGCTACCATTTTCGAAGATATATCGGAGGCTTCTGTTTACGAAGCATTGCAACTTATTGTTCATTTCTATTGAAGACAGACAACTGTCACAAACGTAAAGCAGTACAGATTTTACGTTTGTGTTAAATATACGGATTTTGGTGCTTGAAGAGATTTGATTGGAGCGCCAAATGTTATACAATGCTGCAAAAGCCCATTTATCCTTTTTAAGTCTTCGTAAAATGTCAATACGGGCTCCGCCATCGGCTGTTATGTGGCTTCCCAGGTAGGTGAATTCGTGGGTTGATTCGATGGGTTGCCTGCCCTGCTTTAATTACCACCCAGTTTAATAGTAAAATGCAAATAACTGGTTGCAGAACAGCGTATACTGTATTATAACAGGTTCTAATTTATAATCGGCAACTGGTTCTTTTTATATGGAGTTTGTCCTATTTGCAATATGTTCTTTACCTCCAAACAAGAACAGTTTGCTTTAGAACCGGTTTTATAACCAGTTATATAACTGGTTCTGGGACGGTGACGCCTAACATTTCGACTCTCAGCAATCTGTTCAAAGGTATTCTGTTCTAAAAAATTTTGCTGGTCAAAATTATGCCAACGGTGTCAAGTTCGCTCAAACCAACGGTTGGCCACTTTTATCTATCGGGTAACAGGATAATACTGTCAAGATTGTTAATCCCATGTTCTGCACACTCATAACCTAACGTCACCGACGCTTTGCCAACAAAGTGCCGGTTATTTATTTTTTTGCCTTGTTATTTATATTTTTATAAGCGAGTTACCATTTGAGGAGTTATAAACGCACAAAATAGTTATACTAAAAACAGCAACTAAAAAAGAACAATAAAAACAGACAAATAATGGCACAACAGCTCCTCCTGAAATTTTTTGTAATATATTGGATTTAAAGTTGCAAGTTGTTGCTAAAAAAAAAGATGACCTTGGAGCAATAGTAACCAAAATAATAGAACTAAGGCAAGAAAACCAAAAATTAAAAAAGGGAAATTGTAAAGCGTACATCCCGCATCAAACAAATTGACCATAAGACACGATCTGCAAACATTATTGATAATGGTATAACAAGTAAATATGTAACTACCGCTAAAACTGATTTCACTCATATGTGTTCTAATGTGCTTCGTGTAAATGCAAATGTGGTTACTGCTGGTAAGCTTCCAAATGAAAACTCGTACTTATTTTCATAAGAATCCAATTTCAAAGCCGCCAATGTTTTAGCTGCCAAGGAAGAAGATAAAGATATATTTATACAAAGGGATGTGCGCCCCGGTAAGCTAGATGGTAGAGTGCTAGCTGATCAGTGCGGGGGTCGTGGGTTCGATTCCCAACAGAGGTACTGGTCTTTTTTCGCTACAACGAGTTGAAAGTCACAGTAGCTAGTGCTCGGTTTTTTTTTTTTTTTTAAAGAAGCACCACACAGGAAATTCTTCTTATTAAATAATGTGTTGCTTTCTTTGGAAAGGGGTTAGCGGGGAGATGAATGGTGGTGAAAGATAAAGGGCTTCAAACATGGCAACACTGTAATTTCGCTAGTAGATAAGTTTTAGAACAGTTGTTGCTCGCCACCTGATGTAGAGTTTGCGAATTTATTGAAGCTTTTTGTTTCATAGCCCTGATTCATAATTTTACTTCGGTTAGGTTAATTGCTATGGGAACACCGAAGGTGGGCGCAGCGATACTTATAAGTGATAGAAAACTCATACATATTATTTTTCTAAATTGATGTTGTTGTCGCCGGGAATCGAATCCGGGAACATCAGTCCAACGCGCTAACCATTACACCACAACGCCAACACAACATTTCGAAGCTTAAAAAGAATTTCAAGGGCAGGATGGGTGGGTGAGTTTTTTATTTTTATAAACGACAAGAAATACGCATGGACGAATGATAAAGTTGTGGCATACTCTAATGCCGATGCAGAATACTTAAGAAATCTATTATCGGATGCTAGTTACCCTATTGATGTCATTGTAAGATATGGGTACCCTGCTGATGGTAATTAATCAAAAATCTGCTGAAAATACCAAACCAACTTCTGCCTTTAAATCGTTAACTATGTTGAAACATTTGCTTTTGTTATACGATATATAGAAACACTTTCTTGCTATTCTTCTCTTTCCTTTTAAATAATATATACCCAATGTCACAAATATCATTATTTTCACTCGATTGCAAGCTAAAAGAGTTAAACTGACAGAAAACTGAAATTAATAAATCTATATAAAATGTTTGAATTTAATCCCGAAATTAAAAAAATTAATAAGTTATCTATAGTAAGAGACACTTTAAAAACGAATATTATTGCTAACTTTAAATTAACACATATTTTAATATTATTATTATTATTATTATATTTTTTAAAATTATGCTTTGAAAAAACTATTAAATCTTTTAAACAATTTGTAATCAGCTATAATATAAAAATTGCCAATATGGCTTACAACAATAAGTTAAGCCATTTATAGATGTATTTTATTTATATATAATATTTTAATATTAAAAATATATTTAATATGTCTATTAAATAAATAAATAAAAATAAATATTTATATAAGCAGCGATATTATGTGAACGACAACAAATTAAAAACAATAATAAAAACTACTGTTTTTCATACATACTATAATTAGGAGATTACATATAGCAACACAGGTGGAATTGCTTCAATAAGTTCGCCAATTCTACATCAGGTGGCGAGTAACAACTGTTCTAAAACTTATCTACTCAACTGTTCTAAAACTTATCTACTGTTACTTACAATTTAGAAAAATTTAAATCAAATATCCACAAACACTACTCCCTCTTTCCTCCTTCCCATACCTTATTTTCCTGATCAATACAATGCACTGCATGAGTAGGGGGCATCCCCTGAGTATTGGTTAAATTAAAAAAAAAAAAAAAAAAAAAAAGAATTTCCTGAGTGTTGCTTCTTTAAAAAAAAAAAAAAAACTCTGAAAAACACTATTTAGTTTTTTCAGTACCACGCTCAAAATGCATTGTCAATATTAATTTTTAACAATATTACAACCAATTAGAAGCATTTTTTTGATAATATTTCTTAATATTTCACACTTTTAAATAATATGTATAATACTGAGACCAAACTGTATTGCTGCTGTTTATATGTGTTTTATCATATAGAGGGTGTTTTTTATACTGGTATAGAACTTTAAGTTGGCAACACTTTTTTAAATGGCGGCCATTTTGTCAGCTTTATGTTTAGTTTAGTTTGGCATTTCAACATGAATAGACTAGCGCCTGAACAACGCTTCCAAATTGTGCAAATATATTTTGAAAATCATGGTTCGAAATACGTTTTGCGCACTACGTCCATTTTACGGTCAATATAATCGTCCATCAGAGCAATTATTTCGATTAACTATGGAACGTTTTCGAACCACGTTAACTCTACATGATAATATACATCCACATAGATGTCGTACAGTGCGTACCGAAGAAGTCATTGCTGCTGTAGAGCGTAGCATAGAGGAAGACCAAAATCAGTCTATCCGCCATCGTGCACAGGAATTAGTGTGTTCATCAGGGCGGGTCGATTTGTAGGGAGGCAAAAAAATCGCTCAACGTACAAGGAAAATCGTATTCTAGGGATCAAAATACATACATCTAAAACGAATTATGATGTCCCGACTTTTGACCCGTAGGTCAAATTCGGGATAGAGATATTTCAGAAAGGAGGAGTCTTTCCAAGATTAGGGTCTTTATTTCTTCTCCGCTAGACGCTCTAGCAGATGAATGTATAAATTATATTCGATTGGGTTTGGATTCGATTGGGGCACTCTAAATGGGTCAAAGTGGGATTTTTCAAAACTTGACCCTACGGGTCAATATTCGGGACATCAGAATTCGTTTCAGAGGTATGATTCCTTCGGCCAAGTTTCTTATGTTGATCCCTAGAATACGATTTTCCTTGTACTTTGAGCGATTTTTAAATCGACCCGCCCTAGTGTCCATCCACATTATGGAAGATTTTGAGGAAAGATCTTGGTTTGCGTGCTTATAAAATCCAACTCGTGCAACAATTGAAGCCACACGAACACCTAGCTCGTGCCACAAATCTTTTATTAAAGGAAACGTTTGGTAGCCGCATAGTTTCACGTTTCGTACCAGTAAATTGGCCTACAAGATCGTGCGACCTAAAGTCGCTTGTCTACGCTGATAGGCCCAAAACGATTGACCAATTATTGCCAATATACGGCCACAAATGTTGGCAAAAGTCATCGAAAATTGGACCTTCAGATTAGACTACGTCCGAGCCAGCAGTGGCGGTCATATGCCAGAAGATTATCTTTCGAATAAAGTAAATTTAATGTCAATTAAAAAATTCATCTTTGTTTTATTCCATTTCAATGTTCGATAAAATACACCCTTTATATTTCTCTAAATTAATTTAAACTATTTTAAAAGCACACTATTTTTGGATTACCAACGTTATGCCAACGGTGGCAAGTTTGTTCAAACTAACGGTTGGTCACTGTTATCAATCGGGTCAGGACAATACTGACAAGATTGTTGTGGCAATTGTATTTTTCTACCTGGGAAGTTTCATGCATATCGGAAGGGGCCCAGCTGATGACTATCAACGTTGCTTTTGGAACGACCCTTTTATAAAAAAATTTTTATTAAAAAAATCAGAACATTTATAATTTATTTCTTTATAGAATTATACCTTTAATTAATTGAAATTCCATAACGCACTTCTTTTTGTACTGAAAAAAATTATTAGAAAATTTAAAAAATTTCAGTAAACTCACCAAGAAAACTTATTAAATATTAAATTCATAATTTGTGTTATAATTGCTATAAAAGCATTACCATAGTTAATAATAATGTGATAATTACCATTATAATCACATAGAAACAAAACAAATCTTTTATCATTAGACTTACAAATTTCTGTCCAAACCAGAGAAGTCCTACAGATATATTTACAAATACAAATCATTAACAACACAAACTAGCTTAACAACAACAATACACGTATCCCTAAAAAAAAAACTTACTAGATACACTCATAATAATCCATGCATACAAATACGAATTTATTGTCTAAATAACGAAAACTTTCGTATTTCGGTATTCCGTTTATTTTATTTAAGTTTTCGTTATTTTCATAATTTTTTCGCATTTTTATTCATGTATAATTATAAGTGGACGCACTGTTGTCTCATAAAGTTTGCTATTAAAAAGACTTGTACTTCTGATACATTTCACCGCACTGATAATAATACATGCGTAAAAAAATACGAAAAAAAAATTTCAAAAAACCATAAACTTTCGTAAAATACACCAAAATTTGTTTATTTTATAAAAAATTTCGATGTTTTGACATTTTTTTTCGTATTTTTTAGCATGTATTATTATCAGCGCATATAAAGTATAAAATTTGTAGGTTTATATTAACAATAACTGATTTCATATAAAGCGGATTCTTTAAATTGCAAAAGTTGTTTTAAATTGAAGTAACCTCTTTGTACGGGGTAGAAGTGTTTTAACAACAAAATAATAGCACAACTAACAGCAGCTGAGATACACGACAAGGCTTAACACCGTTATTATAAAAAAAAATATATATAATTTTATATGACTGTATCATATTCTGCTGGTCTTTAGTTAGACGAAGCAATATATTTTAACTAATGATTAAAAACATATAAAATCAACCACCCAATTTCTCCGACCCCTTCTGATTTTAATCAAACTTGGTATAGAATAAGTACTTCATATAACTATAACCTCGTCCAAATGTAGGACAGCTAATCCCAGCGGCTCTTAAAATATCGCGTTTCAAAATATGAAAAATATTTGAAAATATTAAAAAAGTAGTCATAAATAATATTCGATATAACTTTTTAGCGACTTAAGCTATAAGAGTCATTGATACCTCATTTTAAAGATAATTAAATTGTGGTTTTACTAGTGAACACATATTATTCACTTCTCCACGGCAAAACGCATAGTTTTCAAAAACCGATTTGGTTTTTAAATTTTTATTTTCCTTTACCGTGTCCAAATCCTTATGTGAAACACTTACGATACTCTGAGTTATGAATAAAAATGTGAAAAATTTAACTAAAAACATACATGAATTCCACATAAGAATTTTGTAACGGCATAGAAGAATAATTTATAATTATGATATATTTTTTTTTTTTTTTTAATTTTGGAAAATCAGTTTTTTAAAATGCAGCGGTTTTAACTATGGATTTTGAAAAAAATGCATTTTACCGTCAAGAAGTAAGCCAAAAAACCTGCGATTTAAATACCTTTCAAATGTGGTATCCCTGTAGCTTTAATCATAAAACGATATTGGCAGTTCAACAAAATCAGAAAAGTTTTATGTATCGGGGAAGCAACCTATTATTTCCAATCATGAATATGGTGTTAGAGTTTTAAAAATAGCTATAGTTAAAGAAATATTTGCAAAAAAAACTTTTTGTGGAGAATTTAAGTTTTTTGATAACATTTTTGATAGCAAAGAGAAAATAATAACTCTACATTTGAGCTCATTCAAATAGTATAAACTATGCTTTTTAATTTAATGTATTAAACGTTTCGAAAGGTGCGATAAAATTCGCTATGCATGTACTTAAAGTTAAAATTTCTCATTTTTCACGAATTGGTTAATAAAAAATCTACAACGTGGAGAAAATCCAAAACTTAAATGTGTACCTTTAGTAAACATCACAGTTTTCTTGATTTATGAAAAACATCGCGAATTTTATTTTATTTTTTTTTTATTTTTTTTATTTTTCTTTTTTTTTAAAGAGAAGCAACACTCAGGAAATTCTTCCTATAGTGGAGATATGAAAGGTTGGTAAAGACGAATTGCTTCTAACATGGCAATACAACAATTGCGCGAAGTGATTAGTCCTAGAGCAGTTGTTGCTCGCCACCTGTTGGTGAGTTGGCGAACTTATTGAAGCTTTTTTGTTCATAGTCCTGACTCATTATTTTACTTCGATGGGGTTAAGTGTAATGGGAATACCGAAGGTGGGCGCTGCGATACATGTGAGGGATAGAAAACTCATACATATTGTTTTTCTAACTTTATGTTGTCGTTGGGAATCGAACCCGGGACCGTCTGTGTAACACTCCAACGCGCTAACCATTAAACCACAACGCCCACAATGTATACTTTGATATAAACATCATATATATGCTAAGAATAATTCTTCCACAAAAACAAAAATCAAACAAAAAAAACAAAAAATCAAACAAAAAAATTCTCTTTTGGTTTAATAAAACGACATATCGCTTAAACGAAAAAATATTGTCCTATTTTTATACTTTAAATATACACAGAAAAAGCTAAAAACAGGTTTCAATTAAAAAAATTATTGAATCAATTAATATTTTAATTGGTTGTGCACCTATCACGGCAATGATAGGATTAAAAAAAGTTACAAATAACTTCTACAAAAAAAAAAATATCATACTCACATCAAAAGTGTGTGATCTATACGTGGGTATGTGTGTTTTTTGCAATGCTGAGTCTGTTTGTGTGTGTGCTTGTTTTGTTTGTTAACTTCAAACTGTATTTGGTATTTCATACTGAAAGTTTTCTATGTATGCATAACAGTGTATGAAAAAATAATATGATAATTGCGTCTAAAATAAAATATGTATTTATATATTTAAAAGTCAATAAAAATATTTATTGATTCAATTAAATATTTGTTTAGGAACAAATTAAATTCAAATAAAATCTTTAATTAGATATTTTATGTTTCTGTGTATATGGAGTCTGTGGCAAATCTTAATCAATAAAGCTCAGATAAAAACATTCAGGTACGTCGAGCACTTGTCTTTCAATATCAATAAAGTTCTATATAATGGAAGTGCGTTTTCGTAAAAAATACACATTTTAATTGATGTATGTTCAAAAATGTATTTTTTTTATTTTCCCCATAGTAAATACATACAAAATTAATTCGATTAAGGAATTCTATAATATTTCTAAAAAACAAAAAAAAAGTGAAATTTTCAATTTAATTTCAAGGATATCCTACATCATTCATACAAGCGGAATTAATGTATGTGGTTTTAAATGCCCAAAGTCCATACTTTAAGACCATATTAAAATTAATTCGTAGTTTTTTCAGGTATATGTATTAAAATTAAATTTTAAAGAAAAAAACTTGATTTTTGTTAAAAGTTAAACTCGCTAATATTTCAAAAGCTGGAGTTAATATTTCAATTAATTTGCACTATTGTTAAATATTGTTAAACTTTGTTATTTTTATTTTTTTTTTGTTGTTTTAAAACTGTTTTTAATTTTTGATTTTTAAAATTTGTCATACTTTTTTTTATATTTTAAATTGTATTACTATAACTTCTTTTGTGGGCGTTGTGGTGTAATGGTTAGCGCGTTGGACTTTTACACAGAAGGTCACGGGTTCGATCCCCGGTGCCGGCAACATCAAATTAATATGTATGAGTTTTTTCTATCCCTCATACGTATCGCAATGTCCACCTTCGGTGTTCCCATAGCAATTAACCCCACCGAAGTAAAATAATGAATCAGGGCTATAAACCAAAAAGCTTCAATAAGTTCGCCAACTCTCCATCAGGTGGCGAGCAACAACTGTTCTAAGACTTATCATCTCGCGCAATTACAGTGTTGCCATGTCTGAAGCCCTTCATCTTTCCCCACCTTTCATCTCTATACTATCCCTTTCCAAAGAAAGCAACACACTAAATATAGTATGAAACTTCTTTTAGTTCCATACTATAATTACCTAGTAAAAAACGCTGCTTACATGCAAGCAGTCGTAATCTACGCTCTAAAATCTATCGGAATTGATAAGTCGCATGTCCGATACATTTTTAGTGTTTGACTGTGTTAGTTTTTATGTATTTTTTTTTTTTTCTACTTTATATTCAGTATCTTTCTATCCATAACTTTGAATCCCGTAAGAGCCTCACATATTAATTTGGCAACGGTACAGTGAAATAAATTATAATTAACATATTTTTTTTTTGAAAGTAAAAAAAAAAACCTTTTTTTTGAAATACAGCGGTTTAAACCGCGGATTTTAATTAATATACATTTTACATTCTTACTTTGATGGCTTTAAATGCCATCAATATAATGATGGCTTTAAAATGCGGTATCAATGAATAACGTAGCTTTAACCGTTAAAAAGATATGGACGACTACGTTTGTTAAATTTTAGATTTCTGTTTATTCAGATTTTAAAACGCGATATTTCCACAACCGTTAGTGCTAACAACCCAAAACTTGAGCGACGACATATCTATATGACACTTACCTTCCGTACCAAGTTTGGTAAAAATTCGTGGAGGTAGAGGTTGAAAGTTGTATATTTTGTTATGGTTTTATATGGAATGAGTCCAGTTTGTCTTTTGAAAAACATCAACAACATCAGTTTCACCGATGAAAACCTTCAAGGTAGTGGGTGGGAAAATCTTTAACATAAACAAATGTCAGAAGAAATAAAATCGTCATAACAATATGGACATTTAAAATAAATATTACTAGGTAACGATATAAATTATGATGATGATGGCGATGATCAGGGCAGCGACTTTCATGCACTAAAAAAATCCAAAATAAGCGCTTAAAATATGCATTAAATCGAAATATACACTAAAAAGCAAAAGCTATGCACTATAAATTAAATAAATACCCACCAAAACATAGTGCTTACTCAGAAGCAGTTCTGGTAGGCATTATTTAATTACCAAGCGCTTCCGAAACAATACTAGAATGCATGATTTTTACACTTGGAACTTGGAACTTGGAAAAGTGCATCTTTCATGTACTCTAAGAAGCAACAAATTCGTACCTTCGTGTGTTGACAACATTAAGGCTTCATGGTGTGCAAACTTTCCTGCTGTATTTTAAGCATTATTCACAGCTTCAAAGAAGTCATTTAGGAAAGCACAACAGAATTAATTCCCTAAATGCTTTATTGTATGCAAGGCGGTGAAGCGCTATTTTGAAAGCATACAAATGTAGTTGTTGCGATCTTAAAATTTGAACTTTAAATTTGTGGATTGTTATAAATCTATTTATTACTCGAGAGCGAGTAATAAATCCAGAATGGCAATTAAATGTAATGCTAAGGGCTGAAAATGCTTTGTTTTGTATATTTTTAATTATATCTTAATTTAAATTTTTACAAAATATGCAATAAAATTAAAAATGTCCAAAAAAAAAAAAAAATACAATGCCAAAATATGCGGATAAAGCAAAGTAGCATTAAGGTCCTTAAATGTAAGAATTTTTATAATTTTGAAAATTATGCTGTAAAATAAGGGATTTTAAACGATAACAAAAATGACAAAAAAACATTTTTACACTCAAAAAAATAAGTTAGTAGAAAAGTTAGTAAAACGTCTTGTTAATCAGGTATACTATTTTTTAGCAAAATTTTTTGCTAAAATCGTGTTTTCAGCTAAAATTTTTGTTATACTTATTCAGCACTTAACTGTTTTATACTAATGCTTTACTAATATACTAATGTTTTACTAATTAATTTTGCTAAAAAAAAAATTGTGATGATAAGCACATTAATAGTGTGGACGACAACCAGATTGAAAGATATACGCAGAATGAAGTATATGTCGCGGCATGTCAAGATGTAGTAGAGAAGAGGAAAATGATACTAAAAAGTACAACTCTAATAAGACATATAAACAAATCAACCATGGAAGTTTTTGTATCTCTTTTTCATACATAAAACAAAATTGAGGATTAAACCAACTTAAATTTTGCGTTGTCATCGGCTTGTGAAAATAATTGTCTATTAATTAAATAAAAGACAAAATAAAATATTTATTTATTTAAACTAAATGTTTATAGATAAAAGACTAAATAAAATATTTATTTATTTAAACTAAATGTTTATAGATAAAAGGCAAAATAAAATATTTATTTATTTAAACTAAATGTTTATAGTGTGGTCAAATTGCAAACAAACATATACAGACATGTAGACAGAGTAAAGCGAAAGACAAAGACACACATCTTAAGTAGATTTTATGGTTCATTTTTCTTATTGCAAAAAAGGGTTGTTTTTTTCGTTTCGTTTGTTTTTGTTTATTTTTTCGTTTCGTTTCTATAATTATCTTCGTCAGTAGCATCATTTAGACAACCATTGATGTAAGTAATTGAAAGAAAATTTTTGTTATGTTATATATATTTATTTCTATATATTTTCAGATATTAAATTAATTCATGTCGTCAATGTGGGAAAATTTAAAATTTTTATATTTCGTTATTATAGTAAATTATTTTTAAAAGAATCACAAAAATATGTTTTATGATTTTCAGCAAATAAATTAACTAAATTACAATTTTTCTACAATTTTTTTGCGTTTTTTTCAGTCTACTAAAATTCAGCAAAAAATTTATTAATTTTTAGCAAGGCTTTTTTATTTCTAATCTACTAAGTATTAGCAAAACTTTAGCTGAATCTACAAATTTTGTTGCTAAAAATCAGCTCGCTGATTTTCAGCAAAAGATTTTGCTGACTCAGCAAATTTTTTGCTGACTTTACAAAACTTTTTTTTTTAGTGTATATGAAATATCAAAGTCTAATGATGATGTATATTAGAGAGGAGCGAAGAACTAAAATATCGGAATTCGACTTTGGCTATAAGTGGGATCGGTTTAACCCTAGAAGGGTACTGTGAGTAAAATTTACTCACATAAGGAATAGATTTGTTCGTAAATCAGCAGGTTGGCCACACTGAAAGTCAAGCCACTAGCAGTGCTTTGCCCACTCTGTCATTAGTCGGCTGCCGCAATCATTGAATGGTGTTGTTTGATTTATCATGCTTGTGGACAGTTTAAAAAAAGTTAGTGAGTAAAATTTATTTATCGGTACCCTTTACGTACTAAATTGTGTGAGTCAAATTTACTCATCAGTACCCTTTACGTACTACTTTGGGTGAGTCATATTTACTTATCAGTAACTTACTTCGTGTCAAAAAAATATATTTTGTGCTGAATTATTACAATTATGTTTTTGGTTTGTATTATGTTACCGTAAAGGAAACTATAGAGCATACAGATGGCAGGTCGCGGGCTATCAAAACAAAATATTTTGAATGCAATACTTGAACTAGAATCTGAGGAAGGAGACAATTTGGAGTTGGAGCTTTGTAACTTTGATGAGGATTCTTGGGACAGTGTTGCAGATCCGGAATATCAACCAGAAACGGAAGAATTAAATGATGTCGAAGAAAATTTGATACACGGAATCGTAAATGCAGAAGAAGCTGAAAAGGAAGAAAGGGAGGAAACACCTGGAAGCAGCAAACGTAAAAAACAGAAACTTAGTGAGGGGAAAAGAAATGAAAGATCAGCTGCTCAAGAAATTCGGGAAACAGAAGAGGTAATTACAATTATTACACCTAGTACCAACAATCTGATCGGAAAAGATGGACATTTTATTTGGAGTAAGGAACCTGATGCTGCGCTAGGTCAAAAAACTCCCTCAAAAAATATTGTTCAGATTCGCCCTGGCCCAACAGCAAATGCAAAAAATTCGTTGTGTCCTGCCAGCTGCTTCAAACTGTTTTTTACCGTAGACATATTGGAAGAGATTTTGGTTTTGTCAAATTTGGAAATGGACGAACTTGAAGCATTGCTTGGTTTCTCTCACAGATAATCACTTGGCAACACATATGATGTTTGACACTACCTACTGTGGGGAAAGGTACAAGGCAACCATGCCTGAGAGAAGGTTCAAATTTTCCAAATTATATTTCATGAGGATTTGACATTTGTATCATACAAGCCCAATAATAAAAAACTTGTATTATTGGCGTTTAGTATGCACAGTACGGGTAGTATTCATGAGACCACTGGAAAACCAGAAATAGTGCATGTGTACAACTTAACAAAAGGAGGAGTTGACAGTTTTGATCAGATGTGCCAAAACATTAACCATGGCAGGAAAACCAGAAGGTGGGCTCTAGCATTTTTCCAAAATATGATGAACATAGCTGCAATAAACACATACATCGTTTACCCGTACAACATGTGTAGCCGTGGGCAAAAGCCAGAATCCCGACTGAATTTTATGTTATCTCTACACAAGGAGTTAACGGAAGGATTTCAAAGGAAAAGATTAGCAACTTATACAAACATGACCCTGGCGTTGAAAAAATCCATTCAAAATATTGTAGGGGCAAGCCAAGAGGCCCATAGTGCCGGAGAAGACCAAAAGGGGCCAAGAAAGTACTGTAATTTTTGCAGTTATACCAAACGTAGATACACCACCACATATTGCAATTGTGGATTAGCTATTTGCGGTGAACATGCACAAAAAAAGTGCCCTGACTGTGCTTGAAAAACAATTTTTATGTATTCATAATCGTCAAAAATCAATAATAAAGTATTATTTTTGCTTATTTTATATATTTTAATAAAAAATTACACTTATATTATATGCTGGCTTTCAATTTTTTTCATTTAAAACTACTACTTTACAAAATAAATCAGATAATAACGTAAAAATTCTGAAGTGAGTAAAATTTACTCATCGGTACCTATAACCGCCTACAATTTAACCGTACCCTTCTAGGGTTAAATAGACATTAAAAAAGTACGTGTGATATTTAACACAGATCGCACTTCATCTTTAGGGTAAATCGCGATTCTGAAAATTTAATTATTTAAAAAAAATTTAGCTTACAAGGGAGGTAGCCCGACCCGGACCGGCAGATCTTAATGAACTTCGGATATGTTGAAGATAATAAAAATTTTTAGGGTAAATCGCGATTCTGAAAATTTAATTATTTTTTCTTTAGCTGTCCATTTTGTTGTGTTAAGCTATTTAAAATAATGCATAGCAAGGACTACACTCAGGAAAACTTATCCATAAAAGTTCAACAGTTATTTAAAAATTTAATCGATAAAGTTGTTTCAATGGAATATGCAGTTAAATTAACAAAGAAATATATTTTTTAACTTTCTGTCTGTTTTTCAATAAGCAAATAGTTAAAATATTCAGTTAAAATTTTCTATTTAAACAAAAAGTTGTGATGTTATATTGAGTATTGAAATAAACGAAAACAATCTATTGTTTTTTTTTATGGATTTTGTCAATTAATTTTTCAACAGTTAAAAATGCAATAACAAATACTATTGTTTTAAACGAAAAATGGGCAGTCCTTATTTTTAACTGATTTTCAGTTAATTTAATGTGTATATTCAGTAGTCTTTAAGGCTGAATTAGTTTGTACGTTACGTTCCGTGACGAATCAGCTGATTTGTTTTTGATGTCTGAAAATGAGTGTGTCTGAAATGTAACGTTGCGTGTCGTACGAACCTGTTAAAAACAGAATTTTCTTTACTACGTTAAGTGACAGCAAAAAACAGGTGATTGCTCTCACATAAAAAAAACTAAACAGCCAATACAAAAACATTTTTTTTTTGTTTTATAAGCTAAATTGTACAAAATAACATAAAAAAGGTTTTGTGATACATTATGATAATAATATTACAACTACATTTACAACTACTCAAACAATTACTATAGTCGTTTGCCAAAGCTGCTATGTTGTTACGGAACAGACTAACAACACAAAACAGCCATCCGGAACGGTACGTTACAGAAACGTCACGGAACGGCAAGAATGAAGCCTTTGCTTAAAAAATATTGTGAGTGTATTTAATTAAATCAAGGTTTCTCCATTATTCGAAACCGTTTGGTTTTTATTCGACTTTTAGCCTTTTTCCCGTATATTTCAAATAATTCGAAAATGTGCCAACTCTGAGTCGACTATATAGGCAATATGTATTTGAAAAGTTTTTTCCGTGAGTACTGTAACCCTGCGTACAAATAAATTTAGTTTTCGTTAATTAAAAACAAGTTTTAAAACAAAAATAAATAAATTTTTAATCATATTTGTTAGCCCTTAAAAGAGATTGGACACCTAAAAAAATACGTGTCTTTTTTTTTTTGCTTCCTTACAACATATCCAAAGTTCATTAATATCTGCGAGTTCGGTCCATGATATCTCCCTTGTTATTGAAAACACTTAAATTTAATCGAAACAGATGTATATATTTTTTTTTTTTGTTTTAGTTAATAATTATATAATTACAAATTATAAGCTATTACCTTAACCGAGCACTAGCTACTATGGCCTTCGGCGCGTTGTAGCGAAAACAGACCAGTGCCTCTGGTGGGAATCGAACCCACGACCCCCGCACTAATAAGCCAGCACGCTGCCAACTAGCCTACCGGGTCGCACTTAAATATGTTATGTTTGGTCATAGTTATTCAGATACAAAAAATATTATCTTTCTGGGATACATGTAACCGCTTAAAATCTCACGCTAAAAAAACGCCCTTAAATTTTGTATATAACCAAAAGCCTTAAATTTGCAATAATTATAAATGTAATTAAAGTAAAATAATTGCACTTATTTGTGATTAATTAAATTTTTAAACGATTAAGTTAAATAAAATAATAGAAGTGTTTAGATAAGGGGAAATTTAGGTAGATATGGTAAAAAAGGGAATATATACACCAGGTAGGGTAAAGTTGGTACTAGTTATAGTTCTTCTTGTGGTATTATTTATTAGAACATCGAAAGTACTCTGGTACATACATGGGAATTTTACATTACAGGGTGTCTGGTGGCAAATTTATATTTTTAAATACGATTATTTCAAAAAGTAATAAACGGTGCGGAGGGAGGGTGGCGCCGTTGGAATTATCGATTGTGCGGATTTGTCAGTCACGATGTCGCAGTGGTCGAGTGAGCATCGCGCGTTCGCTGTGGAGACATTCTTTAAGAGTAATGATTCTTACGTAATTGCTTGTCGTCAATTTTGTTCAAAGTTCGGTATTCGGCGAATACGTGATGAACCGAGTGGATCCCATGGATTTTTTTTAATGGGGTTACCTCAAAGAGAGGGTTTAAAATGACAATCCCCAATCTCTTGTGGCTTTAAAGGAAAATATTCGTCGAGAAATCAGCTCAATAGAACCAAGTTTACTGCAGCGTGAGGAGCAGAACACAATTTTCCGTTTTGAATAGTGTGTTCAACTCGACGGAAGATATGTGGATGACATACGAGTGTATGTGAGTAGATATTATATAGTTTTTGTTGTTTGCTATTAGAATTTTTCATAAAAAGAAATACAAAGTTATAACATACAACAACAACAATATAATTTCTATCGGGATAAACAAGTGCATGCAATTTTAAGTATAACGAAACAATAGCAGCAAGAAAGAAAGTAAATTTTTCGATTAAACAGTGCTGTCACTTATATTTAATTGTATAGTTCCCAATAAAATTAAATAAGTCCCTCAATAATGGAATGTGTTAAAAAAAGGCTGCTCTTTGGAAGGTTATGATGAGAGAATGATTATTTGCTGGCTTTGTCATGGTTTATGCCACTTTAAATGTAGTGGCTTATCTACCTTAGTGGCTGAATCAATATCGACACATAAGAACTTGCATTGGCGCTGTAATGAATGTCAAAAAATTGGGGCCGATTTTTACCGTTTCTTCCAAAGTAAAAAAATTTTTTTTTGGAAATTCAAAACAATCTTAGTAATTTATCTGAACAAATTAATTCTTATGGAAAGCTTTTGATGACTTTAAGTCATTAGATGAACTCCAACCACCTCAATTACCTTCTCCAAATCGTCGTAAATCACCAAGACTCTTAAATAATGGTAATTCTCATGATAACGCTTTTCCGAAATCTACAATTGCTAATAATGATGTTGAGACTCCCATAAATATGCTTACTGACTCTGCTGCTCCAGTCATGCCTGCAACTGCTATTCCTATATCTTTTAATAATGCTTCTACGATGCCTTCAACCGCTAATCCACAATTATTTACTAATGCGCAGAATTTGTGTACAGGTGCTCAAAATTCTGCTAGTTTGATTAATTTTGATGCGACATCTCCATCTCCGCCAGTACCAATGTCTAGTAATACAAGTGATAACACTAATGGTGTCACTGGATCATCGTCTTCTCCTAGAGGTCTAAGAACTATTTCACCGAAAAAAACTTTATTCGCAACTCGTTTTGCACAGGATACAACTGCTGATGAAATAAAGTACTACGTGATCGCAAACATTCAAAACTGTTTTCCTGAAGATATTCTTGTTTATAAAATGAATTCCAGAAATAGAGCATCTTTTAAAATAATTGTTCCTGAAGAGTTATTCCCACCAATTGTTGACCGTGCCTTTTGGCCTAAAAATGCTTTCATACGAGAATTTGTGTAAAGAGAGGATGATATGGCTCGTCTCCCAAAATCCGTAGATCCAAAAAACTAATTTCCGTCGTATATCAAAATGTAAGAGGTATAAATTCGAAACTATCATCCATTTATTGTAACAGCTTTGGTTTAAGCAATCATATAATTATATTCACCGAGACATGGCTCAGCAAAAAAGTTAGTAATTCTGAAATTTTTTGTCCTAAGTATCAAATTTTTAGAAAAGATAGAGAAAGTTGTGATAATAATGTAAAAAAAACTGGTGGTGGTGTATTAATTGCCGTTTTAAATGAGTTTTCATCCGAAGTAATTATCTTAAATGATTTTTTGCATATTGAGATTATATGTGTATTAACAAAAATTAATAATAAATCTGTCTACATTATTTGCTCTTATGTTCCGCCTAATTCGTATCCCACTATATATGATGATCATCTGAAAGCTGTTGATATAATCTTAAAAAAAATTAAATCGTCGGATGTAGTACTTGTAATTGGTGACTTCAATATGCCGTCTGTAGATTGGCTTGGTGCTCCGCATTCCAATTATTTAGTTCCAGCTCGCTCTTCCGACTCATCGGCAGAATTTATCAATAGTTTATTTAATAACTGCCTTTTTCAAGTCAACTCGATTAAAAATCCATATAATAGAATGTTGGATATTATATTCGTGAACGAACCATCTGATTTTTCTGTACTGCGTCATCCCCCAATTTCTAATCCTGAGGATATATATCATCCAACAATTGAAATATCATGCTTATGCTACTTTCCTCTCCAGAATAAAAATACATCTCATCGCAATAAAATATTTTGTTTTAATCGTACAAATTACGAGAACCTTCAACGTCAAATGTCCCAAATTGATTGGATAAGTGTACTCAACAATTGTAAAAATGATTTGGACCTCTGTTTAAAGTCATTTTACAATATCCTTAATGAATTTTTTTTATCATCTGTACCCAGAGTGTTGCCATCTAAAGCTAATGGTCCCCGCTGGAACACAAAATATATATCTCGACTTAAAAACAGGAAAAACAAAATGTTTAAAAATTATAAAAAATATGGAACGTCGTTGTGTTATGCAAAATACTCAATATCAAGATCAGAATATAGTATTGCTAATCAATTAGCTTATAAAAACTATTTAGATAAAATAAGAAATAATCTCCAAAATGATCCAAAATCATTTTATAAATTTGTTAATTCTAAAAGACGATCAGCTGAATATCCTTCGATTATGAAATATGGTGATTTGGAATCTTCAGACGATAAGTCCATTAGTAATATGTTTGCTGACTTTTTTGCATCAACTTACTCTTCATCAGCATTTAATAATCAATATCCGAACACAATCTTGGAATACACAACTGTTTCTATACCATCCATTAGCCAGCAAACAGTCTTAAACGCCCTAGCCAAGCTAAAATCGTCGAACGTTTACTGGTCCAGACGGCGTTCCCAGCTGTATTTTAAAGCGATGCTCACATATTTTATATATTCCATTGACCCATTTATATAATATGTCCCTTAGATTGGGTTATTTTCCTTCAATTTGGAAAGAATCATTTATTATCCCACTGTTTAAATCTGGATCAAAAGACAGTATTTCGAATTATAGAGGCATTGCTAAATTAAGTGTTATACCAAAACTATTTGAAAAACTTATATATGATACATTGTCACATCACGCATCCTCTATGTTATCTCCAACACAACATGGATTTCGTAAATCATGTTCTACATCTACGAATCTGCTAGAGTTAACAACTTGGGTAAATGAAGGGTTTATTAATGGCAAGCAAACGGATGTTATATATAACGATTTTAGTAAAGCATTTGATAAAGTAAACCATGATTTATTGCTGTTTAAGCTTGAACGGATGGGTTTTAGTTTATCGCTTATAAAATGGCTTCGTTAATACTTGAAAGGCAGAAAACAATGTGTTAAATTTCGTCATTCGTATTCCAGTAATATAAATGTAATATCAGGTGTACCTCAAGGTAGTCACCTAGGGCCTCCTCTATTTATACTATTTATAAACGATCTTCCTTCTACAATTAAACACTCAAAAACATTAATGTATGCAGGTGATGTAAAACTATATATTTCCTTCAACAATTATAATCAGCAAGTATTTTTACAGAATGACATTAATAATTTAACTACCTGGTGTAACAATAACTTAAGGGATCTAAATGTGCGAAAATGCAAATATATGATTTTTACAAGATCAAGTCCAATAAATGGTGGCTATGTTATGAATAATATAGTTCTAGATTTGGTTGATACTTTTAATGACCTTGGTGTTCTTTTGGATACACAATTAGACTTCAAAAGTCACATATCGTTAATAGTCAATAAAGCTACGGGTGTACTTGGGTTCATTAAACGTTGGGCTAAAGAGTTTTCCGATCCATATACAACAAAGCAATATGAATATGGATCTGTTGTCTGGGACCCTCAATATCAAGTTAATTCTAAAAAAATTGAATCAGTTCAAAAACAATTTCTATTATTTTGTCTTCGTGGTTTGCGTTGGAACCCTAATATAAGGTTGCCATCATATGAAAATCGTCTCCCCCTAATTAAGCTGCCGACATTAAAAAGTCGTAGACATATGTTAAATGTTACGTTTCTATTAAAATTAATGAATGGTAGTTTTCATTCCGAATTTCTTCTTAATAAATTTAATATTCATATTCCTCTTCCATCATTAAGAAATTACAATCTTCTAAGTATAAAATACTATGCTAATTTTGATCCATTTCGAAGAATTTGTGATAAATTTAATATGCTGTACCCATTTATAGATTTTAATAAAAGTTTGGAAATTGTGAAAAGAGATATTATATTATACTAAAATACATTAAACTAACAACTTTATTATATTTTGATTGCATATGTTTAAATGCCATTCATATAGGTTTTTGTTAATTTTTTTTGTAGTTTCCTAATTGTATTATGTATATATTGTACTTAAATTAGTCTGTAAGGCTTATTCTATAGACTTTAATAAATAAATAAACAAATAAATAAATACTCTTTAAAAAATAAAATCCGCATTTCCATTCTATCGTTCAATGCTCTTAATAAAACTTTGTGTCAATTATTACGTTTTTTATTTAAGTTTGAAAACATAAATCTGCTACCAGACACCCTGTACCATTAAAATTTTATTACGATTAGTTGATAGTAATGAAAATAAAAAAAAAATCCATTACCATTTAATGATAATGAAATATTTGCCATTAGAAAAATCATTATTATTGATAATAAAATCACATTAATGCATAAAAAAACTAATTACAATTGTTTCCCACAAAAAAAAAGACAAGTATACTTAAGCGAACATTTCGTTATTAATATTTAATTAAAAAATGCTTAAATTAGAGAATTATTAATTTATAAGTGAATGAATTTCAGCACTGAAGTGATGAATTTCGTGGCTGAAATGAGATTTCATTTTTTTTGCGTGTTAAAAAAAGGTTTAAAAGGCTTTAATATTGCAAAACAAAAATTTCATTTATATTTTATTTTTTCCAGAAAAAATTAATGTTAATTATACCGTTTGTTTATAGAAATTTTAATTTATTGAAAAATAAATGCTAATTAATTTTAATATTTACAGTTATATTAGTTTTCTGTTTTTATATACATAGAGATTATTTTTATGTTATTTTCATTTTATAACGAGCTTTCAACAGCCGTAGATTTACAAAAACGAAGCAAATCAAACATATTAGCTACACAGAACGAAACTAAAAACGGGGTTCCATTAAAAAATTTATTGAATCAATTAATATTTTAATTGATTTTGCAACTATCACGGCAATGATAATATCAATTAAAACTTTTATTAAAAATTAAAAAGAAAAAAAAAGTTATAAATAACTTCTACATACTCACAAAAAAAAAAGCGTGTGAACGATACGTTGGTATGTGTGTTTTTGTTAATGCTGCATCTGTTTGTATGTATGTTTGTGTGTGTGTGCTCGTTTTGTGTGTAAGCTTCAAATGCATTTTGTACATTATACTGAAAATTTTCTATTTATGCTACAGTGCACAGTGGGGTGGGCCTAGTACATTTTGCGGCATCAACTAAACCGCTAAGTTTTTATACAAGTTATGCACATGGTTGAAAAGAGGATTACTTGTAGATATCAGAAACTTGAAAAAACATATTTGCGTAGTGCAAATATTTTTCGCAAATCGCAAAAAACCGAGTTCGCATACTCAACCGCTAAGTTTTTTAATAAGTTCTGCACATGGTTGAAAAGAGAATCACTTATAGATATCAGAACCGTGGAAAAATGTATTTGCGTAGTGCAAAGTTTTTTCGCAAATCGCAAAAAACCAAATTCGAATACTTAACCGCTATGTTTTTATATAAGTTTTGCACATGGTTGAAAAGAGAATCACTTGTAGATATCAGAAACGTGAAAAAAAATATTTGCGTAGTGCAAATATTTTTCTCAAATCACGAAAAACCAAATTTGCATACTCAAGTGCTTAGTTTTATTTTTAAGATATTCACATCGTTCAAAAGAGTATCACTTTTAGATATCAGAGACGCGAAAAATATATTTGAGTGTTTCAAATATTTTTAGCTAATCGCAAAAAAAAAAATTATCATTATGGCCCGCTTAGTTTTAATGGAAAAACTTTTAATTTGCAAAACTGTTCAAATTGTTTTTTTTTTTGTTTACAATTCTTAACCGAAAAATTTATTTTTTTGCATGCTTTCTTGTTCATCAAAAGGGAAAGTTACATTTAATAAAACACTTTCGTAGAAAATTCGTTATAACTTTTTACGGGAACAGATCTAACAAAATATTTTTTTTTTGGTAAGGATAGAGTACAAAATATGGAAAATTTTACCTAAAAAAAAAATTGAAATTTAGGCGCAGAAGTTTGAAAATTTTTGATGTTATTAAATAATCAAATCAAAATTCAGTATAAATTTAACAAATGACACTTATTCTTATTATCCATGCAAAATTTCAGACAGATCGGGTCATTAGATCGGCAGAAAAATAAAAATTTCTAACACAACTCAAAAAAAGTAAATTGGCAATATCTTTTGGAAAAACCAGAAATTTTACAAAAAAATATTCGAGCAAAGTTGAAAATCGAACAAGTTTATTCTACAGAGCACGCCAGAGCACGGAGGGCATATTAAATTCGTAATCTAGATAGTATTAGCTTTCATATGCATACGGTTTTAGGGTCTCCCTCCCCTGCGTTCAAAATATAGGGCTATTGAAACATTAAGTTTCTCTTAATTTTTATTAAAAAACTAATCTCGTCTATGTGCTGCCAGCATTTTTTTTTACAAATGTATTAACATGAAAATTAATGATTTTGTATTACTACTAATGATTTATTACTTAAAGGTAGTGACCTAAGTGGTTAAACACGCACAACACTGGCTTATGTTAGTACCTCTTTTTAATATGAAACATTTTTGGAAACAAAACTTTGATTTTGGCAGCTTGCCATCGTACCAATAATTAGAATATCTCAAAAAACTAAACGGAACTAGTTTCGGCAAGGTCTTGTCTATTAGATTTGCCAATTAGTTTGAACAAATTCGAAGATTTAAAATCGGACTTTTTGCCGGAGATCCTCTTATGCTGCCCCAACGTGCAGTGTATGAAAAAATAATTTGAGAATTATGTATAAAATAAAATATGCATTTATATATTTAAAAGTCAACTAAAATATTAACTCATTCAATTACATATTTGTTTAAAAACGAATTTAATTCAAATCAAATCTTTAATTAGATATTTTAGGTTGATAATTTTTTCTGTGTAGTTAAATCAAACATACATTATAGTTTGTATTAATCAAAGAGTACTCGTAGCGTATAAGTAATATAATCAAGTATACGGATTGTTTTCTAACAAGAATTGACACAAGCCCAATTCTAGGTTTTAGTAATATTTAAATACGTGATTAACAAAATATCTCAAACACTGAATTTAATATAAAAACATCAGTTATTTAATAATTTCTAGTATCCGACCGAAGTCTTCGGCCGGAAAATGCTTTCAGTCGGTACTTTAAAGCATTATGGAGAAGTTTGAGAAATGGAAAAATGTTTATTTTTGCTTATTAGATGCGATTTTGAGTGCCAAATTTAAAGAAAAGTTCGTAGCTAAGCAATGAATTCAATATTCGGCCGCTGAGCACTTTACAGAATCAAAGACAATTTTGAAGCCATTTGTGTAACTTTACAGCTAAACTTCGGCTTTTCCTTAAATTTTTACTCAAAATCGGATTAGAACGGCTCAACAAATATGTTTTCGATATATCAAATTGTCCATATTGTCTCCAAATACCAAAAAACTGATCAAATACAGTTCTTTGGTCTTACACAAATAATCTCTAATATATTCGGATATAAAATTTTTATATCACTCAAAGTAAAATTAATAGCACACAAGAATTATTCCATAAGAATGCAGCGCTATTACTAAAACGGCGCTCCAAAGTATTTTTTTCTTTTCGAAAATATATGTTACGCTGTTCGCCAATGTAATTTAACAAAAGCAACTTTAAAATCTAAATGTTGTTTTTTAATAAGAAGAAAGAAATTAATGTATAACAGGATTCGAAAAAACAAACTAAGGTATTAAAATAAAAAAATCCTTTTGATGTATTGTACACACTATATAAGTATAAACACTGAAAGAAAAATAAAATTATAGAAAAAAAATATATATTTTTATAATAACAACAGCAACAACAACATAACAAATAATATTAAAATAAAAGGAGCAGAAAAACGAAATGTAAACACTAGAGAAATAACAGCAACAATAGCAATACAAAGAACAAAAACAACAACGACAACGACAGCAAACATGAACGAACACAAACGTTAAGTGTACGAGAACTTTTCTACACACAGACAAATAATACACCACGACATACAACTACAAAAAATAAAAAAATAATAAAAAAAAACAGTGTAAAAAGTAATAAGGACCTGTTGCAAAAATCTATACACATGCATATATACTGGTTTCCACATACACATAAATGTATGTTTATATTAGGGTGGCCCGGAAAAATTTATTTGTCATAACGCTCCCCCAGTTTTATTACAAATGATTACAAATGAAAGAAATATACATTTTTTTCGAATATTTATATATATTAAGATATAATTTTATACAATTAAATGTGCCAAAGTATAAATTGATATAGTCATATAAACATATACATATGTTAAGGTATAAATATTTGTATCTAATTGTATATAGACTTCTGTTGTTTCAAAAATATGTATATGGCGGTATATACCAGAGAACGGTTTGAGTGCCTTATTTCATGCTTTTGAATGCAATCACAAAAAATGAGTGCATTGTTGTCAACTCACATCATTTCAATAAAGCAACAATCGACAGAATTTAGAAAAGTGAGTGTAACGGAAACCATGCATTGCCACTGTTGCCAGGTTTGACGATTTATCGTCATTTTGACGATTTTTAGTACCTAAATTACTAAATGACGATTGGACGATTTTTGCTTCCAAAATGACGATTTTTTGACAAACGTTTAAGATGTCAGCAAAACATGTTTATGTGCTATTATTAAAAATCACTGGATCTATTTTCGGATTTTTATTATTTCGTTAAAATTAAAAACTATTTTTTATTGAAAGTTTAACAAAAAAGTTATTTTATGGATTCATGTTAGGTTTATTTTAATTTATTTTCTGCACTTAATAAAGGTAAACCCCACTGCAAATGTAGTTAAAAACAAATGAAATTTCACTTGAAAAAAGAACGACTTACATTTTAGTAAATTCAACTAACATAGTCATTTGTTTTTTACTGTTCAAAAAATTAACTACAATTGTATTAGTAATGAGTGGTTCAGACAGTGCAGTAAAAAATAAACAAACATTAATTTGTTTTATTTTTTTTAATAGAAAAAAAAATACTGTATAATATGAATGTAAAATCATAATATTGTAATTTAATGTGGTTTGTTTTTTAAATGAACTACAATTGTAGTCAAATATTAAATTTCTTCTACAAATTACTGTTTTTTCACTTAAAAATAAAGATACTGTATTACAACTGAAACAACGACAAATATTTACAGCAGAAGTTCCCTGAGTATGTGCTTACTTTTTTCATGGTTGGCAAACACTACCTTTTCATTACAATGGCAGTTGCCTGCTACGGCCACACCTATGCTGTTATGAACGATTTAAAGCTACGATTGCAATAGTGGCATGTGTCTTCACAGGGTTTATTTCAAAATTCTACCCATTAAATTTTGTTGCGTTATAAATCGGCGTTTCTGTATTTTAGTGTTATTTTGACTTTAACTGGTTCAAGATATTTCAAAATCAAACAGGTTAAATAGAAAACTAAAACCGTTTACATAAAAAGAAATATGTCTTTAATGGAATCGCTTTTTTAAATTTCCATTCCGCTATTAGTGTTACTTCGATAGCCAATCGTTATTATGAAAATTTATTGAATGCCAACTCAGCTTTTTTTAATATTTATATTTTCATAAAGTTTAATTAGTGTAAGATTATAAATTATAAATAATAAATAATATATAATATAATAAATAAATTAAAAAAAAAAAACATCCAAGTTTTTGAGAATCAAACATCGAGTTCGAATATTCTGATTTATTAAGCCAAAAATAAATCCGGTGCTTAAAAAACAGGCCTAATAATAATATAAATAAAGTGTTCCAAAGTGATACTTTAGATATTCACAATTTATATTTGAAAATGGAAAAACATGCAGTAATAAACAATATTTTAATAAAAATAAATAATAATATAAATAATAAATAAAATAATAAATAATTTTTAGCAATATTAAAAACCAACCCAAAATGAAAAATATGAAATAATCAAAAATTTCACAATTTATTGTATTAAACTATGTCATCACATGTAATGCAATTTGAAACTTTAATTCGTTAATAGAAGTCTAAATTTAATAATTAAAGAAAATAACATTGTTAAAGAATTTCTACACTATGTAAAAGAATTTAAGATTTAAAAATTGTGCTACTGAAGTGGTGTTTACAGAATTATGTAGAAGGAATTAACAGTTAAAGTGGTAAAGTGCTGTCGTTATAAAATATCATGATTTTCGAAGTTTAAATTACAGAAAAGTGTAAAAAATCGTATTATATTACACCGATAGTACATGAGCACTTGAAATGTGAATTACATTATTACTCTTTTTCTTATTAAAACTTTATCCCACTTGTAACAAATATTTTTTGTTTTGACGATTTTTTGACGATTTTTGAAAATATAATGATGATTTTAACGATTTTTATTGGAAAATTGGACGATTTTATACTCAACATACCTGGCAACACTGTGCATTGCATTGCTTGTCTAGTTAACCTCACTTAACACTCACGAAAACAACGAATACACAACGATTGGTATGAATGGTCTCAATGTTAAATATATATATATACAATTATACTTAATATTACTAATTATATATTATTATATATAGGCGTTTAATTCAACAATGTACGTATACTTATATAAAACTTCGTATGAACCAACATTAAAAATATTTATTTTATTATTTTTTATAAAGCCGATTAAAAAAAATATTATATGATGCTTTACATAATCAGACGTAAATTAATATGTGTTTTTATACAGTTTTATCCGAAAAATGGTACCATATAATTATATAAGTTTGCTTTACTTTAGTTCTAATTTGACACTAGCATAGTAAATTACATCCTAATAATGGCGCGATACAATTTAATCAGATTTTAAATAATTACTAAACCAAAAACAGCAGTGAAATCCTCAAAATCCCTTATTAAATTGATAAATGGGTGATCACTATCCAAACAATAAAACATGTTCGTAATTTTTACAAATTGTTTAGTAAATATATTTTTTGACGTTAAACTATGTGTGGATTGTTACTTTGGGGAAATATCGTCAAATGCATTAACAAAAATTAGTTATTTTAACAAATTTATTTAATAAAATTGAATAACCACTTTTGTTGTTTTAACAACTCGCTTTATTCAATTTAACAATGCGATTTATTTAATCTTTTCGTATTTTTTTCGATTTATTATTAATTTTTAATTTTATATTTCTTTATCTTTTATATATTGGAAATGTGTTAAGGGGGTACTAAACTAACGAACAAGCTCAATTCTTTGTCGTACCAATTTTACCTTTAGGCGTTAAAAAGGATGGGTGAAAATGGCTCCAGTGTCTTTTTTTCCTTTTTTTTCTTACATTTATTTTAAAGAAACAAAAATTAGTATAAAATTAATAATATTTTAAATCTCTATCTACTTACACTGTTCAACAAAATCAAATTTTTTACAAAATTTCCTATAAATTTCGATAGAAGAGACAAAAAAAAAAGACACGTGTATCGGCGTTTTAAAAGTTTACAGCTGGGTTTCATTTTAGAGGGAGGTAAAGTTTTCCCCAAACGCAAATTTTTGTATTGTCAATTGGCATAGAAAATCAAGTAAAGTTTACATTTAAAGTATATGGTGTGTTCACCTAATTTATGTAAAATATTACGTAGAATATTTTTGTAGAATATGTTAACCCTCTAAAAATCCCTTAAATACATGTTTTCAAGGTGTTTTTTTTTCCTCTTTTTTAAAAGAAGGACAAAGAAGGACGATACACGTGTCTATTTTTTGTCTCCTCTATCAAAAATTATAGGTCGGACCTTGAAATTTGTTTTTTGTGTTGTGCACTGTTATTAACCAAAAAAACAATTTAAAGCGGTAAATATTTATTTGTTTTCCCGGGGCCCGTTTTGGACACCACCTTTTTAACTCTTAATAGAAAGGTAGCGCTAGTTAGTATCTTTTGTCACATACCCAAATCTATTGAAATTCTGAAAGAAATTAATCTGCAAATTTCTTAGTGGTCTATTTTGGTCAAAAGTGGAAACAATAACCCTATGTGGATCCAATTATATAAAATAATTGTTTTTTTTTTCAAATAAACATTATCAAGTAAAATTATGTTTCATGGGTATTTTTCATCCCCAGGCCACTAAGGGTTAAATATGTATTAGCTAACATTAAAGATTTTTATAGTCTAGTCAAAGTAAAATAATAGTTCTCCGAAAATTATGCAAACTTTAATGAAAACATTGAAATTTTGTTAAACAAAAGAATCAATTTTCAAAAAATGTACTGAAAAGAACAAAAACACGAATTATCATTTTTCAAATATTTTTTTTTGTTCTTAAACTCAAGCTACATATTAGGCATTTTAAAAACGCTTTAAAATTAATTTATAAAACACCTTTTTGTATCTTAATCAAATGTTTGTGTCATACTTGATGAAGTCAAAAAAAAAAAATAAATAAATAAAATTGTAAAAAATTTAGATTTTTTGGAATTTTTAATAAAAATTCAATTGAATGCCGTGCTCGAACAAGGGAATAAAATCCAAAATCCAAAGTGTTTAGGAGAAGTAAAAAACGTATTCTACAAATATAGGCCACATGTACCTGTGTACCCGATTTCCTTTAAAACATTATGCAGAAGTAGCAAAAAACTAAAATTGAAAAATTTCTTTAGTGGAATAAAGGTATATGTTTCAATTTAATTTGTATTTTCATGGATATTCTAAGAAGTTTATTTTAAATAATTTTGTTCTTCTTTGGGATTTTCGAACCATTGTATGAAAATTTCTAAACGTTAGATTGCGTACAAAAAATAAAAAATTTATTAAAATTTTAGCGAAATTATGTTACGCGGTTTTTAAGTCAATTTCAACATAAACTGTAAAAAATATTACTTGAGTAAATACTAAAAATGTTTTATATATAAATAGAACATTTTTGGTCTTCAAAGTTTAGTAACGTCATGCTGCTTGTTAAGAAAAGACCCTAACCACGTGCTTGATTACTAAGAAAATTGACGATTAATAGGTTTTTTGTTAAAGTTTTGCCTATTATGTAGGCTCTAGCTTTTCTAAAACTTCGGGTTCTGATGAGATCTTTAGCCAAATCGAAATACTAGTATCAACCTAGCTAATATGTTTGATTTGCTTTATTTTTGTAAATATACGGAGGTTGAAAGCTCGTTATAAATTTAAACTTTCATTTAATTTGCTTGTTTGCCATGGTCAAAGTAAATAATCCTGTATATTTCTGTAGTCACCTTCACCATCAATGTGCACCGTAGCTATTATATAATACACTAGTGATGTAAAGAAAACATATGTTTTTTTGTGACCACCGGATACATTCTATAATACACGTTCGACGCGCGTTTTTATAACTTTTGTTCGCCGCCAACATGAAAATTCTTTATATGTATAATTATTTTTCGATTATTTAATTAATTTCAACAATAAAAGGGCAAAACAAAATTCAACTCCGGCAGAATATCAAGATAAAGTTTTAAAAACAAATCTCTTTGTCTGTCAAGATTTTTGCATTTTGAAAAAAAATCATTTATTTTTGCAAAAACACATAAAATTGATTAAATTTTCTTCATTTCATATTTAGTACAAGTAAAACCAATAAAAAAGAAAACACTGTAATTGCACTATACTCAATAAATTACAATTTTTCAATGTTTTTTGTGTTTCTTCTTCTCTGTTTTGGGTATTTTTTCAGAGATGGTAAAAATTGTATAGCTTTAACCCATAATACTTCACGCGTATTTTAGAATGTATCGATTCATGGGTGGTGAAAGCCTCGAATCGACATTAATATCTTTAAAATAATAGATTCATTATGTTTCATTTATATGTGCACTTAGAATATTATGTAGGTAAACCTTACTGCAAATGTAGTTAAAAACAAATTAAATTTCACTTAAATAAAGTACGACTTACATTACAGCAAATTCAACTAACATTGTCATTTGTTTTTTAATGTTCAAAAAATGAACCACAATTGTAGTAAAAATGAGCCACATATGTTAGTAGAAAGTAAACAAACACTTATTATTTTTTTTTAAATAACAAAAAACGAATGTAAAAAAATAAGGTAAAATCACAAAACAGTCATTTGATGTGGTTTGTTTTTTTAGATGAACTACAAGGTTAGTAAAAATTAAAATGACTAACATTTACATTAAAAATAAAGAAACTGTATTACAACCCAAACAACTACATATTTTTAAAGCAGAAGTTCCCTGAGTGTGGATATAAAAACCCTTCCTCTGTGTTCAGACTTTATATGTTCATATTTTCACGATTAAAGAGTATTTTTGCAAATTCAAATATCAAAAAATATATCTTTGGGATATTCTTAAAACAATAGGTAGCAGAAATATTTAAATTTTGGTAACTAAACATTAGTTTCACTGCCACATAAATAAGTCTACGCATTAAACTCTATTAAATTTCTGCAAATAAAAATATATTTTCAACAGAATTTGGTGGGTTTGGGGAGATAAAAAATTAAAATTTAACAAAATTATTGGCATAGATTTACATATTAATGCTTAATAAACTATATAAATAAATAAAAAAAAACGTGTTTACCAAAAAATGTCGCTTATACCCTTATTTGAGCTAAGCATTCAATAACAAATAAATAAAATGTCCCACTTTCGGCTTAAGGTAATGTTTTCCAAAAAACAAAAATTATTTCTTCCATTGTGAAGCCATTTGCAATAATAGTGGGGGTGTACAGAAATCGACTAATCGTTTCTGAAGGACATCCTAATGTATATATCCATATAACTGAAATTGTTTGCTTATTTTGTGTGTATGTGTGTGTACTATACATTCGCAAAAAAAAATATAAAATAGAAATTATAAAAAAAATGTAAAAGCAAAAAAAAAAGTACAAAATCAACTCATAAAAAATATGTATAGAATCAATGCTATTTTTTTTTTTTCATTCCCCACCGACACACAACAGTCAGTACGAGATGCATAAAAACATAATGCCATGGCACACTAAAAACAAAAAGTTAGTAAAGTCAGCAAAATTTTAGTCAAGAGAGAGCTTGCAAAAAAAAAATTGCTGATTTTAAGCAACAAAATGAGTAGATTTAGAAAAAGTTTTGCCAACACTTAGATGATTAAAAATTAAAAAATTCTTGCTAAAAGTTATCAAAATTTTTGCGGAATATTAGTAGACTGCAAAAAACTCAAAAAATTTTGATAAAAATTATACCTTCGTTAAAAATCTTGAACATGTTTTATGACTCTTTTAAAAATACTTTACAATAAGTTAGAAAATATAAAAATCATCACACTTCCACATTGACGACATGAATTAATGTAGTATCAGAAAATATATAGAAATAATTAATATATAACATAAACAAAATTATCTTTGAACTACTTGTATCAAATCGTGGTATGTGTGATGGCATATTTTAAAGGGAGACACATGACTTCGATAATTCTAGAAATGAAACACAAAAATAACAAAATATGATATATAGAAACTTTTTTCTTTCAATAAGAAAAAGGAAACAGAAAATATTACCTAAGATGTGTATCCTTGTCTTTCGCTTTAGTCTGTCTACCTGAACATATATTTGTTTGCAATTTCAAATTGACAATTTCAACAAACTACATTAATAATCATTATAAAAATGTAGCTTAAAAATACATATTAAATCTTTATTAAATTGAAATACCCTTTTTTATGGTTAATATAATTACTAGACAATTATGTACACAAGTCGGTGACAATACAAAATTTAAGTTGTTTTAACCTTCATCTCACCCTCAAAAAACTCACGTTCTTTACCCTTATGTGTAGCTTTCCACACATACGGTATGTTTACATATTTTGCATTTGCAACATAATTTTTTTGTAGTCAAAATCATGGTTTACCATCAATAACATATTTATTTTTATATTTTGTTAAGCATTAAATGAAATAAGTTTTTCTCCAATACATTTTACACAAACATTTTGGTTATGAGTATGTTTACATACACCCTTTTGGTGGAAACAACACATTGTTTGGTATACATAGTTCTTAGTTTTCGACTTCCTGCTATAACAAATGTGACATCTAGCTTTTCCTTCGATGTTCGGAGGAACACTTTTGGATCTTTTTGGAGGAACGTCGAATGATAGTGATGAGTTCACCCGAGATTCTGAACTTTCACGGAACAGCGAAGATGTGGACTGGGCTTTTAAGCTACTCCGGTCGTCCATTGATTCATTTATTGAATTGTTGCTAATTGCAAAAAGCAAAGATTCCGCTGATTCTGTTCGTGACACGCCTTTTCTTATTGCCATGTATGATTTTGCAAGGGATATTCCAAGCTCACGCAAGAAAACACGACGCATTGTTGGTTTGTCAATTTGGTTTCACATCTTGCGTTTAATGCTGAGATGTCGACCATATTTGTGAAAACTGCCAACGGCAATCGATTCGTCTTTCTTTTAGAACTGTAACATGACAACATTTTGTCAACAGTATCCGCGCCACCTATAAGATATAAAATTTAAAGCTCGTGATCAATGAAAACCAAATAAGTCTTCAAACGAACCTTTGGTTTTATTATAATATTGAATTATTTTTGGCAACATTTTCCGTCGGATTCTACATCATTCGAAGCATGCATTGTACTTTGCAGTACTACGCAATTTTCTTTTTCTGCCGATGTATGATACAAGTGTTGTATTTTCGGCTTTTTTTTGCATTCTAAGTTTTGGTGGAAGGCTTCTTTTATTTTTGCGCATTGTACCGACCGTTGTTACCTCTTGGGATAACAACTTTTGACCAAGTTCGCACGATGAGTAAAAGTTGTCCATTGTTATATTATGACCCTTCAGTCCACTAACCAAATCCAAAACTACACGCTCACCTTCTTTTTTTCAGCTAAACCACTAACTGGCTTACCTAAATATGGTTGGATTTTCCAAACGTAACAAGTTTCAGAGCAAACTAATAGCAAAAATTTTAATCCATATCTGTTAGGCTTAGAAGGCATATACTGTCGAAACTTGCATCTTCCACGAAAACCACGGATTGAAAAAATCAGCCAATAGCTCATACCATTTGTCAAATATTTCACGAATTGGAGCAAATTTGTCTGTAGAGTGCATAGACGGGGAAGAACATGTTTACATTTTATAATACAGTTTGTAAGAATATCAAAGAAATGCACATTTGACGACAAATACTTATGTGCTTAGGTTAAAATTCATTGATAATACATATGTGTGGAAACCCACACACCAGGGTAAGCAACGTCACTTTTTAAATATCTCGTTATAAAAAAAAAAATGAATCAATAAGTCCATTTTCTGTGCTAAATTGATGCGGTAGGAAATGTCAAGGAATTTCATGATCATCGCTCAACTTTTTTTTTTTTAATGTATAAAAAAGTTTAATTTTGTGTGTTTTTCCACACAGGGGTGAGATGAAGGTTAAACCATAAGTTTATTTTATGTATGAAAAACAGTTACAAAAATTTTCCATGGTTAATTTTTTATATGTCTTACCAGAGTTGTACTTTTGAGGATAATTTTCCTCTTCTATACCACATCTTAACATTTTTCAATCTGGCTGACGTCCACACTATCAATGCTCAAAACACTTAAGTGCTGGTTAAGTATAACTAAAATTTTAGATGAAAACATAATTTTGGCAAAAAAATGGATGAAAAATAGTAAACTGGATTTCCAAGAGGTTTTACTTAATTTTCCACTAACTTGTTTTTGTGAGTGCAGGAAAAAATGCAATAACATAAAAATCTAGGATGACTTTTTTCTTGGGGGAGAACGAGATTGACAACGACTTGTATATAAAATGAAAACTACTACTACAGAGAGTAAAAAGGAAATGAGAATATTAAAATATTAAATAAACAATAAAACAAGCCAAACAAACCAAACCACAAAGAAACAATGCAGGAAGATGAAAAATTCCACATACATACACTATAAACTGCAGTACATCATAGAACTGAACCCAAAAACTCCAAAAAAAAATCGAGAGTATAAAACAGCAACAGCACCAGTCGATATAAACCAACAAGTGAACACATTGCACTTTGGAGTTTACGCACAAAAAGGAAGTTGTAATGTAAACAATAAACACAAGGTAATATAAACACAACAACAACAAAAATGTTGAAGAAAAATGTAAAGAAAAGGAAATTAACATTAAACAACCGACACAACTCTTGCACACATAAACAACATACTTGCCCCTGAGATATGGCTGAGAGATATGAGATATATTTGAAGAAAACATGCGCTATAAATTGAGTGTGTTTTCGAAGAGTAATATTCATTGCAGATATAATGAAGAGATAGGCAGTGATGATAAAGGCCAAGCAATTATTTTTGTTGCACCATTTTAAGCACAAAAGTCCCAGAAAAAATATTAAGGAATAAAGAGTAATAAAAACAACACAATTCTTAAATAGGAAGTTTTTCCAATTTGGGATTTTTAGTCAACGAATTTAACATTGGCTTGTCATGCACAGGAAGTTTTTCCTTTTTCTATTATGTAGATTTAAACCAATGATAAGAATATTATTTTTTAATTATTTTGTGAGGTTTGATCTCACGAACTTTATCATTTCAAAGCCACGCTCTTCCCCTGTGATATTAATATATATATGTACATATATATTAGCCGACTTTTAGCAGTCTAGTTGTTCTTTAATTTGTTATTAACAAAAATGTACTACATATTGGAAAAACACATTTGAGTTACTTCAAAAATTCTCGACCTCTGTTGAAACTTAAAATCATATATAAATGTTAGAAAATGAAATACAATAGGATTGACAAAAATTTGTATTTAAATTAAAATCTATTTAACATAAAGTTGTCCAAAATTGTAAGGAACAGTTGAAGTGAAGCTGAAACAATTTAAAAAAGACTAAGGTTGGACAAAATATAAAAAATAAGGAAATTTTACAAAGGTCTACCTTAGGGATTATTATGGAAATTTAAATCTTCTTATTTACTTTTATTTATTATATTTGCTTATGGAGTCAATTCGTTTTATTAAAATTGTGAATAAAATTCTTATCCTTTACAAAAAACCGACTTGGAAAATTCTTAAAAAACTTGGCATGTCAAGATGTAGCAGAGACAATTAAAATTATACTTAAAAGTACAACTCTTGTAAGACATATATAAAAATCAACCATGTAAGATTTTGTACCTGTTTTTAATATATATGACAAAAGGACAATAACAATATGTATATATACACTGTGGATTAAATTAAATTTTGTGTTGTCACCAGCTTGTCACAGCAATTGTCTATTAATTAAATTAAAGACCAAATAAAAATATACTTACAGCATTTTTCTTACTTTAAAAAATGCAATAATTTAGACAACAACCACTTAGGTTGAAAGATAATTTTGTTTATATTGTATATAATTGTTTCTATATACGAGGGCAGATCAATAAGTCCGTGACTTTTTGAATGAAACACAGTTTTTTTTCAAAAAAAAAAAATTATTTTTCAACATAATCTCCTTTAGCACTTCCAAAAAATAGGATTTTTCGAGCTCCATAAAATAAGCATTTCTTGGCCATATGGGGTCGTTTTTTTTTAAATCCGCGTTAAATTGGTCCAATAAGTTGGCACAATATTCGCCGTTTATTGTTTTTCCTATTTGAAGGTAATCGAAGTGGATTATCCCGCGTGCATCCCAAAAAACTGTTGCTATTGCCCTCGAATTCTCAGATATTAAATTAATTCATATCGTCAGTGCGGAAGTATAAACATTTTTATATTTGTTAACGTATTTTAATACTAAAATTTATACTACAACCAAAAACTAATAGTTTTTGCTTTAAAATTTATATGAAATTTGACAACTATACAAGTAGTTTCTGAAAATTACTCGTTTTTGGCTCCCTGGGGTTAGATTAAATAATTCCCGACATGATCACTTTTAACTTTTTTATGTTTAAAAGTAAAGTTGTCTTTCAGATTAAGTGTACAAAATATTAACAAAATAGGAGTAATAGTTTCTTTGCAATTCGACTTTGAACAAAAAGTGATGGCAAAACAAGTAAATTTCTTACAACACAAATTTGTTAATTTGTCCAGAACTAAGAACAACAAAATGATATTAGGATTATTTGTAAATGACGGATAAAGGCTAGATAACAAGTTCCCTATACTGCATCCTTTTTGTTGAAATGGTGCGCTTCTATCAATTAGGGCACTAAATATGCCATAAAAACTCCATTACTCAATATTTGTTAAGATTCCATTTGAAAGCAAAATATTGAGCATCTCACTTTAATATTTTGCACACATAATCTGACAACGTTCATAAAGGTAATGGGACAAAAAAAAGTTGTGTCACAACTGCTTTTGTGTACGAAAAAAAAGCAGTTGTGAGTGAAAATATGTGGTATTTTTTTCGATCTTACTCCTTAGTATAAATAAGGTATATATTTTTTTAAAAGAAGCACACAAAAAATTTAAGATTTTCAGCAAATAAATTAACGAAAGTATAATTTTTATACAATTTTTTTAGTTTCTTTTAGTCTACTAATATTCAGCAAAAATTTTATTAACTTTTAGCAAGGCTTTTTAGTTCTAAATCAACTAGCTGTTAGCAAAGCTTTTGTCGAACAAACAAATTTTGATTTTGCTGACATTAGCAATTTTGTTGCAAGCACCCTCCTGACTAAAATTTTGCTAACTTAACAAATTTTTTTGCTTGTTTCTTTGAGTGTGCATCATATCATCGAAATCTGATAACTACAATGAGATATATAAATTGTTGTTACTTTAAGTAAATCCAAGGAAAAGCTGTTGAGTAGTGGTAGTTATATTAATTTGCATTTTAAGTTACTTTAACACTCATTAAAATTTAAATGTAAAATTTAGACTTATTTTCAAAAAAAAAATTTCAAAAAAAATGTTAAGCTTTCTTTGATCTTCTTTTATTTAATTCTTCTTATTTTAAACGAGCTTAAGATCCTTTATTTATAAATTGTAATTATTTATTTCCAAATAAAGTATTAAAAAATTTTTCCTAAGCAACAAATTGTGACTCCAATCTAAATTTTGTATATATTTTTTAGAAGAAATAGCAATCAGCAAACACAAAATTAAGAAAAAAAACAAAAAATTAGTTTGCGAATCAATGAAAATTTAAAATTTTTTATCCTATTTTAGAAACGTATATATTAAAGTGTATCATATATCAGAGAAGACAAAATAAGCTTTGAAATGAGATATTAAAGTTTAAATCGGATTACGCGTTCAAAAATTACGACCGTTTGCACAGTATGCATTTTTATACATAAAAAAAAAATAAATAAAAACTACTGTTTTGTCATACTAATTAGGAGTAAACACATAACAGGTTTCATGCAAATCAGAAGGGATAAACTTGAAAAAGTCATATTTTCGTAAATAGGCTTTCTGGAATGACCCTAAGGGTATTGTTTTTTATATGATTACAGAAGAATAATGTGTTGAGTTAACATGTCTTCTCTCAAAATTAAAATAAAACTTTAAATAATTTGTGGATTAAAAAGTACCAAACCTTTTAAGTTAAAAAAAATAAAAATAAAATATATCATCCCTAAAAAGGAACTTAAAAAAGAGCAAGAGAGAGAGAAAACGAAAGTGCTCTAAAACCTAAACTCCGAAAATAAATTAAATGGAAATGAAACATTTTTTTGAACATTTAATTTTGAAATATGGAACGCTATAAAAACCAAGTTTCATTTTATACCGAAAATTTCCTAATACCATTGAAAAAGAGAGATAAATGAAAATTAAATGAAACGTTGTAATCTAATTGGAACATTTATAGTAAACTGCCTTTTTATCACACAAACAGTGAGCGTTAGAGAGAGTATTTGAAAATATGAATATTGGTATTCCTACATCTGTATTTTGTGTGTCATCACTGGGTTATGTGATATTTCAATTGGAACAACATTATTATAAATATTATAGCCGTCATCATCATCATCATCATATATAGAAAAATTATACCAACAAGAACAGCACAGGCAACAAGACCCAGCAATATACCAATAAGAGTAGACATAGAAATTGGAGTAGAGCTATCATGATGATGATGATTATTATTATTATACAAAAGAGTAAAGAAGTATTGCGTGTTTTGATGAAGCACTTCGCGTGTTGTGTTGTGATATTAGTCTTTGTTAGGCGGTCTTTGTGTCAACAACGTGTTGCTCGGCAAAAAATAAATATATTTTTAAATATATCACAGAAAAAGCAAAAAAAAATATCACTGGCAAAATATTGATATAACAATAAAAGAAAAGTTTAATAAAAATTTTACAAACAAAAAAAAAAAAAAATACTAAAAAAGGTTTAATAAATCATTTCCAATAAATAAATATTTTCTTAAAAACTTGTATATTTTTTTCGAATCTCAAAAAAAAAAAAACCAAATTAAACATGCAACAAGTTTTTTGTACAATTTCATTAAAAACCCAACAAATTTTGTAAAAAAAAAAATATTTTTAATTCTTTATTTACAATAAATGCTTAAATTTAACAAATCATAAATAAAATCCCAACTATTATTCCACAAACAAATAAATATTAAATTTATTTTTTTTAATTCACGCAACCCAGATATAAAAAATAATAATAATCTTTTATAATGCAATTTTAATTGACCGGCATTTTGTGGCTTTGCATAAAATTTGTATGAAAATAAATAAAATAATTTTCAAACAAAAAAAAAAAAAAGTAATTCAAATAGATCTATGTGTTTGTGGTAATGAATACTGAATGCAAATGAGTTAAGTTAAGTTAAAAAAATAATAATAATTATTTTTTTTTCCCAAAAATTTATTTTATTTCCTTTAAAAAGTTAATGTAAAGGAAAAAGTGCTATAACTCATGAAAAAACAAACAGTTTAAGTGGATTTTGAACAAGTTTTGAATAATAAATTAAAAAATATAAAAACATACAAACAAGTAAGTGTTATTAAAAATTTAATTTATTACTGTTGTTAATTAAAATTAAATTTGAATAAAAAAATGGTAAAAAAAAATATATTAATTGCACAAAAGAGAAATTTTAATGAAAAACAACATGAATAAAGTTTTTGGTTAAAAATAATTATAAAAGCAACTTACATAATATCAAACATTTGAAACGGGATATTCATAAATCTGTATGAATTTAATATCCCAGCAAAATAAAGTGGAAGTAGTGCTTTAAGAACCTCTTTAACTTGACTTCCAAAGCATTAGCATACGCACATTTTTCACTTTAATAGAAGTTATGTTAACAACTGCCAAAAATGGTAACTTAAAGTTATTTTCAACAGCATTTGCATCACCATATAAATTAATTGGTATCTAGATTAATAACATCATAAGAAGTACTTTTTTATAAGTTCATACATATTTTTTTATATATGAAGGTTGAGGTGGTAAGTGGTTGGATTTGCCATCAGAAGGTTGCGAGTTCAATTCCGGGCCGGGGAGATAATTTTTTTTTTTATTTTTTTTTTTTTTTAATTCTAATAAATTTTTTTAGTATTTTTATTTAATTTGGTTTTTCTGAGTATTTTAAGAGAATTAAGTAATTTAAAAACTACCAAATAATTAACATCTTCACTTTAATCATAAAGAATTAAATTAAATTGGAAAATTGTTATCCAGAGTGGACAAATAATTATTTGATAAAAATCTATTTTTTGTCTTTGCGATGGAACTTTTTGTAAAACTTATTTGAAAATATGAAAAAAAAAAACCAAAGGTTTAATATTTTATATTGTTATGTTGATAAGAAAATGCAAAGATGTATTTCACTGCTAAAAATTAGTTTATCGAATTATTCATATTTGTTTCAAGATATACTTTTCAGGTGTGCCTCAATTGAAACGTGTGCAATATTAAAAAAAAAATTAGGTAAAAATTTAATTTTGGCTTCAAAAATATAGTTGAGTTTTCAATTCTATTGTTTCGGATCGCAAAAAATTAGCAAAACCAAAAATATCGAAGCCAAATTTTGAAAGCTAGTTTATTAATAATAATAATTAATTAGTAAATTAATTAATTAATAACTTTAACTTAATTTAAATATATCACATTAATTTATCTATAGAGTTTTTACCGACCTCTTTCTTCAAATCTTTAGAAAAAAAATACGGGAAACATTAAAAGATCTTACGTTTTTCCGATCTGTAGTTAAACTAATTCTCCAATATTTTTTTTCTCATTGTCATTATCTTATTAAAGACACTTCTCGTCAAATTAATTATTAAAAAAATATTTTAAAATTTGCAATGAATTCAAAATTGTTAAATGAGCATTTTTATTATTTCTTAATATTTTTTTAACCTCATCAAAACTTAAAAATATTTTAAAAATAATTTATATCTCAGTGATACGAAATCAAATAATAAAAATATTTTAAAAATCATTATTTTATCTTTTTTATTATATATTTGTGTAGCATATTTTTCTTGTTTTCATAAAAATATATCAATATTTTCAACTTAAGTTCGTTTTAAGTTTGTTGTACTGCATAAGTAACTTTGGTGCAAATGGTAGCGCGGTCTACTTTAATACAGCAGATCGTAACTCAGATTCGTGTGTTCAATACTCGCTGGCACCAAAAGATTTTTTTTTTTTAATATTTAAAGATATATCCCTAAAGTATGCTGCACATTTTTATTAAATAAAAATGTTAATATATATTTGAAAAAGACCTTCCATGAACTATTGAAAAATAGCATCCATGCACTGTTTAAAATGCTATTAAAGAAGTTATATATTCACTCCATCCGCCCAATGACACGACAATGTTAAAATCATTAATGATTCACCTAAATTTGCACCACATCCGACTCAGTAGATGTGGTGTTTTTACTACTTCTTCCTCAGCTCTTATTTTGCTGGGATGTGAATAGTAGAAACAAGTTAAATTAATTACCAGTGATGTGATCGATGTACTAGTGTATCCCAAATTTTTTTTTTTTTCTACGATTTTCATGGTTGCTCAAGCAAACATTTTAATTCTTCTAGGGTAAAATTTTAATTCTTTGAGATTTTTTTTAGATTTTTTGAAAGCGGTTTAGAAGTCGCGCCAAACATGTTTTGCTAAAAATAGGATTTTCATTTCTTTTTGTTGAGTTTTATTTAAAACTTGGTCATTGACCAAAACATTTTTAGCTTCTGAGTCAACATTTTTAAAGAGAAATGTCCAAACTTTATTTTTATGTGCATAAACCATAAATTTGGGACATACTTTTGTACTTATAGATATTATGTATTACATTTTTGCAAAAATGTTTTTAAATACAATTATAACTTTTAAAATTTTTACAAAAAATAAATAAACTAATGATGATGTTTTTAAAATTTAAAATTTAAAAAAAATTGAATTTGCTCTTACTGTTCCAGAATAATAGCCATTTTAGGTTTTGTACCCAATGTAAGAAACTACACTTAGTATATTATGTATTTAAAGACGACAGCAATTCTAATCAAAAACAAATTAAATTTCACTTGAAGAAAAGACGACTAACATTTCTTTAAATACATTTGCTTGTCATTTGTTTTTTAATGTTGAAAAAATAAACCACAATTGCAGTAAAAATGAAAAACAAACAGTAAAATTTGTTCTGCATATGACTGACATTTATATTTAAAATAAAGAAACTGTGTTTTCGACTTAACTACATCCGTTAACTCTGAAAACAAAAACTCAAGTACACAAACATTTTTTTTTGACGAATACTTAAACATAAATTTTCTGATGCACGTTAACTTTCAACCTAGATATTTATCGACGTTGAAATCTCAACGTTTATACATTTTCACCTCTAGCGTAACTTCTTCGAGTAATTTACTCAAAATTTTACTAACCAGATGAAGAAATTTTATATATAGTCGTATATAGATATAGTGGTATCTTATTATATATGTTTCCATATGTAACAAGATATACTTACATCTCATAATTATTTTTACGAACATTTCTAATGTGACGCTAAATATAAAAATATAAAATTTTATCTTATGTTATATATAAGTTGATCTGTTTTATATACAATTGATATAGCTATATATCAGATCATATATACTTCCACGTATAATTATACATAAGTTTATATAAGACAGTAAAACCAAACAAACTCTATAATTTTTATATTATAATTATCACATGTAATTCTATACACAGAAAAAACTACACAGAAACAATTAAAAAATTTGTTGAATCAATTAATATTTTAATTGATTTTGCACCTATCACGGCAATGATAATATCAATTATAACTTTTATTGAAAATTAAAAAGAAAAAAAAGTTATAAATAACTTCTACAAAAAAATATGATACTGACAAAAAAAGTGTGTGAACGATACATTGGTATGTGTGTTTTTGTTAATGCGTCTGTGTGTGTGTGCTTGTTTTATTAGTATACTTCAAATGCATTTGGTATTTTATACTGAAAATTTGCTATTTAAGCTACAGTGTATGAAAAAACAACTTGAGACTTGCGTCTGAAAAAAATATGTATTTATATATAAGGTGGCGCGAAAGTCATCCTCCTATCAGAAAATGCTATACATAATAAATACATAATAAAAACAAAACATCGGAAGGTTATTTTTGCAACACCTTATATATAAAAGTCAATTAAATATTAATTGATTCATTTAAATTTAGAAACAAATTTAATTCAAATCAAATCTTTTATTAGATATTTTAGGTTGATAATTTTTTCTGTGTATCAATATATGTGTTAAAATTAAGAAGAAAAATTCAATAACTTTTGTATATGGTAGAAATTCACACAAAAAAAAAATCTATCATTCTTAAACATAATTATCAGAGAACACAAAAAAAAAACAAAATTCAATAAAGAAACCTTAAAAACATCTAAAGTAAAAGCTTAGAAAAGCTACTCTTAAAAAAAAGTTCAAAGTTAGTAGAATAAATAATGCTATAGAAGTAAAAAAAAAATAACATTTAAAGTCAGAAAATCTTAAAATAAGCAATTAAAAGCCCACAGGTAAAAGTCTTTACAACAAAATAGGACCGAATTGGATTTGGCCGAAAAGACCATAATATGCAATATTTATCTCGAGAAATAAACTTTTTTCTATCAAACATATTTGTCTTCAATCTAATAAGATTGTTGAAAAACAGAATCAAGTCTCAACTTAATTTTAGATGAATGTATGAAAAATTTTCTATAAATTTTTAAAACTTTCTTAAAATTACTTTATAATTATAAACACTTAATGATATAATAATCAAACCAAAAACTACAACGTACAATAGCATTTTTCTATGTTACATCAATCGAAAGGTAAGACTGAGGTGAGTTCATCTTCTGAAGACACTTAAGAGATCCGTTGAGTTGGTTAAGAAATAATTGTAAAACAAAATTACGTTATAGCTATGAAACCCAGTGTATAAGTCAAAATGAAATCATGTCTAATTTTCCAATTAATTGATTTATATTTAATTTAATTCTACTCCACTAACCTCCTGATAACACTAAACAAAAATAGGAGTGCGTGCTTTTTAGGAGCTAAAAAAAGCTAGTCCCAAATTACCCCTACTGGGTCGAAAAATTAACACTGTATCAATAATGAGTCAAACTTTGAATTATGAGATTATTCAAGTTTGGTATTTATTTTTTTGCTTAAGATATCAAAAAATAAAAATGCAGCGTCCACGCAAGAAAAAACATTTTCTAATTATGAGATTTTTCGGGTAAGGTATCAAATATCAAAAATCATGAATCTGTGAAAGATCTCATAAATCAAAGTTTAAAGCAAACCCCAACAAAAAAATTATTCCTAGTTTCCCACAATGGGTATAAAGCTTGAAAAGGGTATAACTCTGGAACAGTAAGAGCAAATTAAAATTTTTTTCCAAAATAATTTTAGAATTAAGGCGTCTTAAAAACTGCATCTACATCTTTATTTTGTTTTATTTTTTGTAGAAATTTTAAAAACTATTTTTGTTAATTATTTAAAAAAAATTATTGAAAAATTACCAAAAATTGTAAAATTATGTTACTTAAACGTACAAACCCATCGCCGAATCTCATGTTGTATGCACATAAAAATAAAGTTTGGCTATTTTTCTTATAAAAAATTTGATTCAGGAAATTTTTGTTATTGATCAAGTTATAACTAATGGCGTTTTCTTTTCTGACAAAAAAATGTTGCATTTTTATAAGTGACATTTAAATAATGTTGTCATAACCCTCTTAATATGTTGCCATATTCATAGTCACAATAAAACATGAATTTATACAAAAAATGCTGCCCTGCTTTAGAACAGCTGATTTGTGTATAAAAGAAAACAAGTTGAAAAATAAAAAAGCGGCAAATTGCAAATTGGCATTCAAATTGTTTTTAATTAATTATTTTTTTTTATTTAAAATGGATTCAGGAATTGATGCAAGCACAATATTTCGCTCCTGCAGAACACAAATTTTCTCTTCATCTGATGATGAGGAAGAATCCATTAGTACCCCAACAACATTGTTTACGCATATCACTACAGCAGCTTTTTCCATTTTTAGCAATTTAAATGTATATTTTTTAAAATTATTATAATTTATAAAACAAAATTTGTTAATTTTCGTCTTTAAATATTTTTTTTTTTTTTCAAAACAAAACTATAAAATCAGCTGTTTTATAGTGCAACAGTTTCACCCCATCATTTTATAAAGGGTGAAAATGGCAACATTTTTGCATGTTAATAGGGCGACATATTGTTAAAAGAACATGATTCCTTTTTAAAGTGCTGTCAATTTTTTAGAAAAGAACACAAAAAGTGCAATTTTTTAGAAAGGGCAAACAAAATGTTACATTTTTTGCCAGAAAAGAAAACGCCATAAAATTCAAAAAACTACCAGTCAGCACCCAGTTATAAGTTTTTATTAAAAATATCTTAATAATTACGGTTAGCATTGGAGTCAAGTGCATATAGTTCGGTGTCATAGCTTAATGTTTTTTAAGACGACCTACTCTTTTGTTTTTATTTTGTACTACCAGTAATGCTATCAGCTTACTGTCTACTTTACATTAAAACATAAATAATGCTTTACATCAAATAAAAAAAGTTAATAGAAAAATTAGAGAAACGTTTTATATCCCACTTTATTGTTATTGTACTATAATAAAATAATTTGCTACTAAATAATTTTGTATCAAAAAATAATGCTTTTTTTTACTAATTTTCGTTGTTGATTTTAGCAAAATCATTTTCTTATTTTTAAAATCCGAATTAATAAAATTAGCAAAACGTTTTACATATTTCTTTTCTTATAGCTAATTATTTTTGGAAATTTTGGAAATTTTGAAAATTTTTGCAATTATTAAGAGCATATAGTGTAATATCCAAAACAAAATTATTTAATTTTGGATAACACGATATATTGACCGGGTGAATGCAATAACCCCCACTGAAATAACCCCCACCGCCGAAATGAAATAAGCCCCACCAAATTTATAAAAATTTAAAGTGGGGCTTATCTCGTTTTTGGTGGGCAAAGTTTCATTATAATACGTGGGTATTACTTCATTTTATTACCCACCACATTTGGTGGGGGTTAATTCATTTTCATTGGTGGGGATTAATTCATTTTGGTGGGATTTAATTCATTTTAATTCTAATATCAATTCTTGGTTTTTGAATTAATTCCTACTTTTACAGTACTAGTTTTATTTTGTGAAGGTGATATTAGAAAGTACGAAAAAAGAATACGTTATTTCAATTAAAAAAACACATTTCTTCTTATTGAAAATCCATTCGTGCCCATATCACCAGGTTCCTTAGTTGGTAAAAAACTAATAATTTGCCCTTTACAGAATGTTGACATAAAGGTGTATCCATATTTTAGAAGGACACGGTAGGGTCCAATAACACCAACTGAAATAAAACAAAAATGGAAATGAAGTCAAATTTAAAGGTTGACTTTATTTCCAACAAAAATGGAAATAAAACCAAGTTGGCTATATTTCCTTTTAAAGAATATCGTGTTATCCAATTTAAATCAATATTCCATTTATTTAATCTCAACTTTAAAATAAAATGTTTATTGTTTTGTGTCGCGGGCAGGAAAACTTTATTGAGCGAAGCCACCTGCCACGTCCTACTGTAGGCAAAACCCCTAAGAACGGCCGCAGGCCGCCACACAGAAAAACTTAAGCTTGCGAAGCCATATTTCATTAAATAAAATCAAATAAAAATATAATAATATAAAGTGGGGCTTATCTCATTTTCAGTGGGCAAAGTTTCATTTAATACGTGGGTATTATTTCATTTTAATGCTCACCAAATTTGGTGGGGGCTAATTCATTTTCATTGGTGGGGAATAATTCGTTTTGGTGGGGATTAATTCATTTTGGTGGGCACAAATTCGGTGGGGCTTATTTCATTTTCGGTGGGCACAAATTCAGTGGAGCTTATTTCATTTCGACAGTGGGGGTTATTTCATGCGCCCATATTGACCTATTCATAATTATGTAAATACACTTAGAATACTATGTAGGTAAAGACCACTGCAATTGTAGTTGAAAACAAATGAAATTTCACTTAAAAAAAGGGCGACTTACATTTCATTAAATTCAATTAACATTGTCATTTGTTATTTAATGTTCAAAAAATGACTAACAATTGTAGTAAAAATGAAATGGTAGTAAAAATAAACAAACATTTATATAGTTTTATTTTTTTAAATAACAAAAAACAACTGTAAAAAATTAATGTAAAATCAATAACACAGTCATTTGATGTGGGTTGTTTTTTAAATAAACTACAAAGTAAGTTAAAAATGTTATTTGTTCTACAAATGACTAACATTTACATTAAAAATAAAGAAACTTTATTGCA
>CM037853.1:54867297-54972393 GCA_021234595.1 Delia radicum
ACATTTAGATTTTAAAGTTGCTTTTGTTAAATTACACTGGCGAACAGCGTAACATATATTTTCGAAAAGAAAAATTTACTTTGGAGAGCCGTTTTAGTAATAGCGCTGCATTCTTATGGAAACACTTCTTGTGTGCTATTAATCTTACTTTGAGTGATATAAAATTTTAAATAAGAATATATTAGAAATTATTTGTGTAAGACCGAAGACTTTTGCCAAAGAACTATACTATTTGGTTGGTTTTTGGTATTTGGAGACAATGTTGACAATTTGATATATCGAAAACATATTTGTTGAGCCGTTCTAATTCGATTTTAAGTAAAAAATTTAAGGAAAAGCCGAGGTTTAGCTGTAAAGTTACACAATTGGCCGCAAAAATGTTCTGTAGAGTGCTCAGCGGCCGAATATTGAATTCATTGCTTAACTACGAACTTTTCTTTAAATTTGGCACTCAAAATCGCACTCAAATAAACATTTTTGCATTTCTTAAACTTCTCCATAATGTTTAAAGTACCTACTGAAAGCATTTTCTATCCGAAGTCTTCGGCCGGACACTAGAAATTATTAAATAACTGATTTTTTTATTTTTTTTTTTTATTTTTTTTTATTTTATTAATTAATAATCATATAATTACAAATTATATACTATTACCCCTAAACGAGCACTAGCTACTATGGCCTTCGGCACGTTGTAGCGAAAACAGACCAGTGCCTCTGGTGGGAATCGAACCCACGACCCCCGCACTGATAAGCCAGCACGCTACCAACTAGCCTACCGGGGCGCACAACTGATTTTTTTATATTATATATATTATATTATTATTGTTTGAGATATTTTTTTTTAATCACGTATTTAAATATTACAAAAACCTAGAATTGGGCTTGTGTCAATTCTTGTTAGAAAACAATACTTGATTATATGCATACACACAAAAAAATAAAATTCATAGTTTTTTATGAAAAAGTTCTTATTTTTAAAGGTACATACTATTTATGAAATTTACTTACTATTTATGAAGTGTTCCTAGTTTTAGTTTAGTAGCGTATAAGTAATATTAATTGCATACAATTAATATAACTTATACGCTACGAGTACTCTTTGATTAATACAAACTCTAAATATGTTTGATTTGCCTACACAGAAAATATTTTCAACCTATCTAATTAAAGATTTGAATTTAATTTGTTTCCAAATAAATATGTAATTGAATCAGTTAATATTTTTTAAATATATAATTTTATTTTTCACATAATTTTCAAATTATTTTTTCATACACTGTATCTTAAATAGAAAATTTTCAGTATAATTTACAAAAAGCATTTAAAGCTTACAAACAAAACAAGCACATACACAAACATACATACAAGCAGACGCAGCATTAACAAAAACACACATACCAACGTATCGTTCACATACTTTCTTTGTGAGTATCATATTTTTTATGAAGAACTTATTTATAAAAGTTGGTATAATTATTATTTAAAAAAAAATAAAAATTATGTTTTTTCGACCTATAATTTATCTCTGTCAAAGACAGAGTGTATACAAAATCAAATGTTTTCAATTTTTTAATTGTTAGTGGAAATTTTATTTTCATTCTCAACTTCTCATTTGTTTTAACAAATGGGATATATAAGTATTTGAGTTTGTGAATGAGGTAGCCACTGCTTTCTAAACTTGCTCTGATGATGGGGACCTAGAAAATCCCCGAAATGGAACCATCAACAAATTCTTGAAGGTAGTCAATTAATAAATTGAAAACAAAAAACTCTATAGATTATTTGTTAGGACAATATCCTAATAAAGAAATATAGAGTATGGCCTTGAACTTGAATAAATTCATTTTCAGAACTTATTTATAACTATTTTTTCTTTTTAATTTTCAATCAAAATTTTAATTGATATTGTCATTGCCGTGATAGGTGCAAAATCAATTAAAATATTAATTGATTCAATAAATTTTTTAATGGAACTCCGTTTTTAGTTTTTTTCTGTGTAGCTAATATGTTTGATTTGCTTTATTTTTGTAAATATACGGCGGTTGAAAGCTCGTTATAAATTGAAAAAAAAAAAATAGAATTATTAAGTTATAAGTGCATGAGAACTTTTCGTTGTTGTGTGAATTTCGTGACTGAAATGAGGTTTTATTTTTTTGCGTGTTAAAAGTGCTCTTAAGCGCTAATTTTTAATTTTTTTAGTACATGAAAGTCGCTGCCCTGATCATCGCCATCATCGTCATAATTTATATCGTTACCTAGTAATATTTCTTTTAAATGTCCATATTGTTATGACGATTTTTGTTCCTCTGACATTTGTTTATGTTAAAGATTTTCTCACCCACTACCTTGAAGGTTTTCATCGGTGAAACTGATGTTGTTGATGTTTTTCAAAAGACAAAATGGACTCATTCCATATAAAACCATAACAAAATATACTACTTCCGAACTCTACCCCACTGAATTTATACCAAACTTAGTACGGAAGGTAAGAGTCATATAAATATGTCATCGCTCAAGTTTTGGTTTGTTAGCACTAACGGTTGTGAAAATATCGCGTTTTAAAATCTGAAAAAACGGAAATCTAAAATTTAACAAAAGTAGTCGTACTTAATCGGCCATATCTTTTTAACGGTTAAAGCTACGTTATTCATTGATACCGCATTTTAAAGCCATCATTGTTGTGCTTTAAATAAAATAACAATGCAAAATGCATATTATTTAAAATCCGCGTTTTAAGCGCTGTTTCAAAAAACCGTTTTATTTTTTTTACTTTTAAAAAAATATGTGTTAATTATAATTTATTCCACTATACCGTTGCCAAATTAATATGTGAGGCTCTTATGGGATTCAAATTATTGGTAGAAAGATACTAAATATAGAATAGAAAAAAAAAATTACATAAAAAATAACACAGTTAAACACTAAAAATGTATCGGACATGCGACTTAACAATTCTAATAGATTTTAGAGCATAGATTACGACTGTATGCACCAAATTTAAATATTAACTCCGGCTTTTGAAATGTCAGCTAGTTTAACTTTTACCAAAAATTATGTTTTTTCTTTAAAATTTCTTTTTAATACATATACCTGAATAAACTACGAATTAATTTTAATATGGTCTTAAAGTATATACTTTGGGCATTTAAAACCACATAAATTAATTCCGATTGTATGAACGATGTAGGATATCCTTGAAATTAAATTTAAAATTTCACTTTTTTTTTATTTTTTGTGAATATAATAAAATTCCTTAATCGAATATGCAAAATGTTAGCAAGCGATATTTGACTATATTGAACTTAATTAATTGCAGCGAAAGAACCATCGCTTTCATATTAAAATTTTCAGAAACTTCAATCTGAAATTTAATATTTTTGTCATATTATTTTAAAACTAATTTTGTATGTAACTATGGGAAAAATAAAAAAAAATACATTTTTGAACATACATCATTTAATATGGGTATTTTTTAAGAAAACGCACTTCGATTATCTAGAAATTTATTGGTATTGAAAGACAAGTGCTAAACATACCTGAATGTTTTTATCTGAATTTTATTGATTAAGACTCCATATATATTTGATGTATAAAAATAAGACAAAATTTGTTCGTTAAAGCCATATTTCTTTTTCTTAAACAAAAACAAAATTTTTTGATTTTTGTTATTTTGTTCTATTTTTTGTTTTGTGTAAGAAATATTCTTAGCATAAGGATTGAGATCATAAAAATGTTAACACACATTTTTGTCTATAACTTTGGTTTAAAGCTTCTCATATTTTTTTCCGCATTTTACATTTTAAAAAATATGTCAGCTAATAAATTAATTTACTTCATGAGCTTAATTTTCTATTTTTTACACAATGGACGATGAAAGAAAAGTGCGTTCAAAAAATAATTAAATATTTTCAACAAAACCTTGCATGGACATACAAAAAAATTGCCAAAGAAACTAATGTATGTCGCCAAACAGTTTCAGAAGTGGTAAAATGGTGTCTGGAACACCTGACAATTGAAAGGAAGCCGGGAACAGGAACAACGACTGGTTATCGTAACATTGAAAAGGCAAAGTTAAAAGCATCCTTAAGAGAGATCCTAACACATCTGGCAGAAAACCAGCTCGGTTAGCCCAATGCTCGGACTTTTTGTACGTAAAGTGAAACGTAAGGCAGGACTAAAGTCCTACAAACTTCAAAAAGTTCCCGATAGAAACGCTTTTAAAAATTTGGAAGCCAAAACCAGAGCTCGAAAATTCAAATCAAATTTTATACAAAAATACAACTGTTGTGTAATGGAGGACGAAACTTATGTCCTGGCTGATTTTTCGCAGCTCCCTGGTCAAGAATTTTATATTTCCGATGTTCGAGGAAACGTTGCGAAATACCCTAAAAAATTCCTAGTATGGCAATCCATATGTAGCTGCGGCCAAAGAAGCCAGTCATTTTTGACATCTGGCACCTCTATAAACAGCGACATTTATATCAAGGAGTGGTTGCAGAAGAGACTTCTTCCATTCTTGAGCCAGCACAATGTATCCACTTACTTTTGGCCCAATTTAGCATCTTGTCACTACAGCAAGAAAGCGCTGGAGTGGTATAATGATAATAATGTGGTTTTTGTACCAAGAGAGGGATTTGCTCAGGCCAGTAGAGAGATATTGGGCTCTATTTAAAAGAAAATTAAAGGGCACAAAAAAGGTCTCCCAGGACATGCAATATTTCAAACGTAGATGGACCACCTGCTCTAAAAAGGTTACAGAAACTATCATAAAAGCCATAATGTTAGAATTCGATGCGGTTTTTTTCGTTTGATTTTGTATTAAATTTCATTTAATAAAAATTTAGTTTGAAGTCTTAAAATTCCGTGGTTTGTTTTTTATTTAACTTTATGTGTGTTAACGTTGATCTCACTCCTTATATATGATGTTTATATCAAAGTATAAATTGTAGGCGTTGTGGTTTAATGGTTAGCGCGTTGGACTGTTACACAGACGGTCCCGGGTTCGATTCACAATGACGACAACATAAATTTAGAAAAATAATATGTATGTGTTTTCTATACCTCACATGTATCGCAGCGCGCACCTTCGGTATTCCCATAACACTTAACCCCACCGAAGTAAAAAAATGAATCAGGGCTATGATCCAAAAAGATTTCGCCAAGTCTCCATCAGGTGGCGAGCAACAACTGCTCTAGGATTTATCATCTCGCAATTATTGTGTTGCTATATCTGAAGCCCTTCATCTTTAACCACCTTTCATCTCTCCACTATCCCTTTCCAAATAAAGCAACACATTAATTAATAGCAAGAATTTCCTGAGTTTTGCTTCTATGTTAACAAAAAAAAATAAAAATAAAAAAAAATTCGCGATGTTTTTCATAAATCAAGAAAACTGTGATGTTTACTAAAGGTACACATTTAAGTTTTGGATCTTCTCTTCGTTGTAGATTTTTTATTAACCAATTCGTGAAAAATGAGAAATTTGAACTTTAAGTACATGCATAGCGAATTTTATCGCACCTTTCGAAACGTTTAATACATTAAATTAAAGAGCATAGTTTATACTATTTGAATGAGCTAAAATCTAGCGTTATTATTTTCCGTTTTCTATCAAAAATGTTATCAAAAAACTTAAATTCTCCACAAAAAGTTTTTTTTTGCAAATATTTCTTTAACTATAGCTATTTTTAAAACTCTAACACCATATTCACGATCGGAAATAATAGGCCAAACAAAGATCTACAAAAAGATATAAATCTATATTTTTTCTATTTATAAAAATAAATGTTTAATTATATTATACAGATATTTTAATGAAGCTGCTTTTTTAATGTTGCAACATATTTAGTAATTATTGGCCCAGAGTGCATTAAACGATTTTTAGGTAATTAAATTAAATAAAGTAAATCTGTATTTTGTTATTTATAATTCAAAAATTTGACCTCTATTATGCAGATATTTGAAAGAAACTGCGTTTTTTAATGTTAAAAAATATTGGGACATTTTTGGCCCCAAGTGCACAAAAGGGTTAATTAAGTTTAAATAATAAATAACAACTACGGAAAATAATTTAGTCAGCTTTCATTCAAATACGAAGATACCACATGATTTTTCGTTATCAATTTCATGAAATCTTCAAAATTTCGAAAAAATTGACCTATGAACTTAACATTTGACCTTTGCCGTAGTTCGATTTTAACCAAATTTTCCGAATATAGTGCTTGTAGTTTGTTTCATAAAACTCTGAATAGCATTAATTGGTACTTGTTAAAGGTAGATAAATTTTACCTATGATCGAATTTTGTGCAAAAAAAGCGTTTTCCTCGAATGTAAATAGCTGCCCTTACTAAACTAAACGGGGGATATGTGTCATTTTTAGGATTTTTATTTTAAATTTTACTCTTAATGAGACCTTAGTGTGCGAAACTATTTTTTTTTAATTTTGTTGAACAAAATTTTTTTAAATTTGAAATTGGAGATTTAAATAATACCCCAAAAATATTTTTGGTTTTCGACGTCACCTTAGGACAGGATACCGACATCCTAAAAATTAAATATTTCATATCTAACAGTTAATCGGTCCAGTAAGTAAAAAAAGTATTTTGGTATTTAATTTCAAAAACGTTTAGGATGTGGGCTCGGGTAATTCTCAACCGATTTCGGATTTTTATATCTTTTTGAAAACACTTTTTTGTCTTCATCTTGATTAATTTATAATATGGAATAAAAACTGCTTCAATATTAACAATTTTTTGAAAAATCGAAAAAAAGCCATTTTCCCCCTTTCAAAACACACTTTAAGTTTTCAATCGATTTCCGCCTCATGTTTTCTTTATCCAATCGGCACCAAACTTCATATTAAATATTTTTATATACAAAGGAACCAAAATAGCTCATCGCTTGACCTTAGAAATCACTTTCATTTTTTTTGGACACCTTTAAGGTCGCATCCCCGACGCATAAAACTTTTCTGATTTTGTTGAACTGACAATATCTTTTTAATGATTTAAGCTACAGGGGCCATTGATACCACATTTTAAAGGTACTTAAATCGTGGGCTTACTGGCTTACTTCTTGATGGTAAAATGCAGTTTTTGCAAACTCCATAGTTAAAACTGCTGCTATTTAAAAAACTAATTTTCCAAAATTTAAAAAAGAATGTATGTATATCTTAATTATAAATTATTCTTCTTCTCATTGTGGAATTCATGTATGTTTTTAGTTAAATTTTTTCACATTTTTATTTATAACTCAGGGTATCGTAAGCGTTTCACAAAGGGATTTGGACACGGTACAGAAAAATAAATATTTAAAAACCAAATTTTTTCGAAACTTAGCGTTTTGATCCTCGGTTTTTGAAAACAATGCGTTTTGCAGTGGAGAAGTGAATAATATGTGTTCACTACACACAGAGAAAAGTTTCACCATTTGCCAACTGAAATTCTGTTATTATGACTTAAATTCGTTTACTACGACTAGAAATCGGTTGGTACAACTCAGTAATGTTTTTCAAGACAAAATTCGGTTAATATAACTGAATTTTAGTTGCAACATTCAAAATATTCGTAAAACACATTTCAATATGATTGTACTAATCGAATTTTTTGGTTGTTACCACCAAAATACACTTTTCAATTCGGTTGGCAGCTTATTTTTCTGTGTGTAGTAAAACCACAATTTAAGTTGCTTGAAAATAAGGTATCAATGACTCTCATAGCTTAAGTCGCTAAAAAGTTATATCGAATATTATGTACGACTACTTTTTTAATATTTTCAAATATTTTTCATATTTTGGAACGCGATATTTCAAGAGCCGCTGGGATTAGCTGTCCTACATTTGGATGAGGTTATAGTTATATGATATACATCTTCCATACCAAGTTTGGTTAAAATCAGAAGGGGTCGGAAAAATCGGGTGGTTGATTTTATATGTTTTTAGTCAATGGTTAAAATATATTGCTTCGTCTAAGTAAAGACCAGCAGAATATGATACAGTCATATAAAATTATATTTTTTTTTTTTATAATAACGGTGTTAAGCCTTGTCGGGTATCTCAGCTGCTGTTAGTTGTACTATTATTTTGTTGTTGAAACACTTCTACCCCGTACAACGAGGTTACTTCAATTTATAACAACTTTTGCAATTTAGAAAAGCCGCTTTATATGAAATCAGTTAGATTAGATTAGATCAGAAGGCACTATGCACCGCGAACAATGTAGGTCTTTTGTGCTGCCTAAGGTTACCTACAGATTCAAGCTACCTATAAAGCCAATTATCCTATTAGGCAAAATCTTCGCGATGTCGGAAGGCGAAATGAAGCGATCACCTAGAAACCTAAGTCTCCTATCACAAAGCCTGGGACATTCGCAGAGAACATGCTCCGAGGTCTCAGACACCATCTCGCAAAACCTACACAAATCCGTGTCCGATTGACCCTTCTTGTGCAGATGGTATCTGAGATTACAGTGTCCAGTTAAGTACGACGCCAGGGCCCTCAAACCCCCCCCTTTCAAGCGACAAGAGTCGCCTCGACCCCCTACTGGAAAAAGAGATCAATCTTTTAGCCTGGCGCTGACCAGGAGAGTTTTCCCAGTAACCAGAGAATTCAGACTCTCTCCATGCCCTGAGCCTTTCCCTAACATACCCCGCAGGTATTCCACAGAATGGTTCAGGACCAATAAAGGGCTTTCGGGCCCCGTGGTTGGCAAGACAATCTGCCCTCTCGTTGCCCTCATGCCCCTCATGACCAGGAATCCACCCCAAGGTTAGAGAGTTGCCTCTACCGAGCCTATTGAGAGTCTGAATGCATTCCATGACCAACCCGGACGACACCTTATAGGCCATTAAGGCCCTCAGTGCAGCCTGACTGTCAGAAAGAATGTAGATGCGAGATCTGCGAGTTCCCCTTCGCAGGCATTCCAATGCACAGACACAAATGGCCCAAATCTCCGCCTGAAAAATGGACGGATATTTACCCATAGGTAAGGCACGCTGGAAGCCTGGTCCGAAGACGCCCGCACCCGCATAACTGAAATCAGTTATTTTTAATTTATACCTTATACGCACTCATAATAATCCATGCTAAAAAATAAGAAAAAAATGTCAAAAAAACGAAATTTTTTATAAAATAAACAAATTTTCGTGTATTTTACGAAAGTTTATGGTTTTTTTTGACTTTTTTCGCATTTTTTACGCATGGATTATTATCAGTGTGGGGAAATGTGTTAGAAGTACAAGTCTTTCCAATAGAAAACTTTATGAGACAACAGTACGTACACTTATAATAATACATGAATAAAAATACGTAAAAGAAATATTAAAATAACCAAAACTTAAATAAAACAAACGGAAATTTGTTCATTTAACGAATGTTTTCATTATTTTGACAATAAATTATTATGAGTGTATCTAGTAAGTTTTTTTAGGGATAAGTGCATTGTTGTTGTTAAGCTAGTTTGTGTTGTTAATGATTTGTATTTGTAAATATGTCTGTAGGACTTCTCTGGTTTGGACAGAAATTTGTAAGTCTAATGATAAAAGATTTGTTTTGTTTCTATGTGATTATAATGGTAATTATCACATTATTATTAACTATGGTAATGCCTTTATAGCAATTATAACAAAAATTATGAATTTAATATTTAACAAGTTTTCTTGGTGAGTTTACTGAAATTTTTTAAATTTCCTAATACCATTTTTTTCCAGCAAAAAAAGAAGTAAGTATGGAATTTCAATTAATTAAAGGCATAATTCTACAAAAAAAAACAACTTCATAAATGTTCTGATTTTTGTTAATAAAAATTTTATTATAAAAGGGTCGTTCCAAAAGCAACGTTGACGGCCATGAAATTTTCCAGGTAGAAAAATACAATTTTCCCAGTGTTGGCAAATCGTAGGCGACGTTAGTTAATGCATTGGCAGAACAGGGCATTAACAATCTTGACAGTATTGTCCTGTTACCCGATTGTTAACAGTGAAATGGAATAAAACAAAGATGAATTTTTTTTGAACTTGACATGAAATTTACTTTATTCGAAAGATAATCTTCTGATATATGACCGCCACGGCTGGCACGGACATAGTCTAATCTGAAGGTCCAACTTTCGATGACTTTTTCCAACATTTGTGGAAGTATATTGGCAATAACGCGGCGAATGTTGTCCTCCTAGTGGTTAATCGTTTCGGACTTATCGGCGTAGGCTAGCGACTTCACATATCCCCACAGAAAATAGTCCAGCGGCGTTAAATCGCACGATCTTGGAGGGCAATTCACGGGTGCGAAACGTGAAACTATACGGCTACCAAATGTTTCCTTCAATAAAAGAATTGTGGCACGAGCTGTGTGACATATTGCGCCGTCTTGTTGAAACCACAGCTAATGCACATCATGGTTGTTCAATTGATGAACGAAGAAGTCAGTAATCATGGCTTCATGGCGGTCACCATTGACTGTTACGTTCTGACCAGCATCGTTTTTAAAGAAGTACTAATCAATGATTCCACCAGCCCATAAAGCACACCAAACAGTCAAATTTTCTGAATGAAACGGTCTCTCGACATACACTTGAGGATTATCATCACTCCAAATACGGCAGTTTTGTTTATTGACGTATCCATTTAACCAAAAGTGAGCTTCATCGCTAAACAAAATTCAACGGCAGTCTTATTTTGGTTCCATCCACCGAATCTATGTCTTGCTAGGTGATCGTGTGGCTTCAATTGTGTCACGAGTTAGATTTTGTTAGCATGCAAACAAAGATCTTTCCTCAAAATCTTCCATAAATTGGATGGACACATATCCAATTCCTGTGCACGATGGCCGATAGACTGATTGGGGTCTTCCTCTACGCTACGGTCTACAGCAGCAATAACTTCTTATGCACGCACTGTACGACTTCTCTGTGGTTGCATATTATCATTAAGAGTAAACGTGGTTAGAAAACGTTCCATTGCTAATCGATATAATTGCCCTGAAGGACGATTATGTTGACCGTAAAAGGGACGTAGTGCGCAATACGTATTTTGAACCATGATTTTCAAAATAGATTTGCACAATTTGGAAGCGTTGTTCAGGCGTCAGTTCATTCATGTTGAAATGCCAAACTAAACTAAACATAAAGCACAGTGGTTGGCCAGTACTATTTTTGTTGGTACGGTTGGCAATTCCACCTGGGTTGCTATATGTAATCTCCTAATTAAAGTATGTATGAAAAACAGTAGTTTTTATTATTGTTTTTAATTTGTTGTTGTTCATATAATATCGCTTCTTATATAAATATTTATTTTTATTTATTTACTTAATAGACATATTAAATACATTTTGAAAATTAAAATATTACATATACATAAAATATATAAATACATATGGCATAACTTATTGTTGTAAGCCATATTGGCAATTTTATATTATAGCTGATTACAAATTCTTAAAAAGATTTAATATTTTTTTAAAAGAATAATTTTAAAAAACATAATCATAATAATAATAGCATAAATATTCGTTTTTATAACGTCTATTACCATAGATAACTCATTAATTTTTTAAATTTCAGGATTTAATTCAAACATTTTATATAGATTTATTAATTTCAGTTTTCTGTCAATTTACCAGAACCAGTTCTATAACTGGTTCTAGAACCGGTTCTAAAGCAACCTGTTCTTGTTTGGATTGAAAGAACCTATTGCAAATAGGACAAACTCCATATAAATAGAACCAGTTGCAGAACAGAACCTATTATAATACAGTATAAGCTGTTCTGCAACCAGTTATTTGGATTTTACTATTTTACTGGGTGGTAATTAAAGCAGGGCAACCCATCGAATCAACCCACGAACTCACCTACATGGAAAGCCACATAACAGCCGATGGCGGAGCCCGTACTGACATTCTACGAAGAATTAAAAAGGCTAAAGGGGCTTTTGCAGCATTGTATAACATTTGCCGCTTCAATCAAATCTCTACAAGCACCAAAATCCGTCTATTTAACACAAACGTAAAATCTGTACTTCTTTACGGTTGTGAAAGTTGGCTGTCTTCAATAGAAATGAACAACAAGTTGCAATGCTTCGTAAACAGAATCCTCCGATATATCTTCGAATATGGTAGCCTAACAACTGGATCTCTAACGAAGAGCTATACCGTAGATGCAAATCAAAACGAATAGAAGTCGAAATCCGAGAACGAAGATGGAAATTACTAGGCCACACATTGCGCAAACCTGCTGACGACATAGAGCAAGAAGCACTCGAGTGAAACCGCCAAGGCCAAAGAAGGCGAGGAAAACCCAGGGGAAGTTTGCGACGCAGCTTGTTAGAAGAACTTAGGCAATATAACCAACAACTCTCATGGCCACAACTAAAGACAATGGCACAGAACGGACAAGAATGGAGAAACTTTGTAATGGCACTATGCGCCGACAATTTGGCGTAAAAGCATTTTATAATAATAATAAATCATATATACAAATCAGCAATAATAATAAGCCTTGTTCTTGATGTTGAAAGAACTGCCTCTATACTGAGCATAGGCTGTCTATAAATAACTTCCATCTTTGTCTTCTTGACGCTACTTCTCGAAGTTCACCGATGTTGCTGAAGCTCCTACTTTCAGAGACACTGTTGATTTCATTCAACGTAGATCTTCTCCAAGATGAGTTTGGCCGTCCACGTCTTCTTGAACCTTGGGGATTGTATACAAGGGCTTGGAAACATACTTCTGTAGGCGGTTTTCGTAGTGTGTGCCCAATCCATCCAAACTTTCTTTTACGTATTTCCACATTGACGTCTCTAAAGTTTGATCGGAACCATAATTGTTGGTTGGATATCCTGTTCGGCCAAAATACTCTCAAAATCCTACGCAGACATCTGTTGACAAAAACACGCAGTTTGTTTTGAATTAATTCAGTCGTATGCCACGTTTCACATCTATACAGAAGAACTGAAAGAACGCGTGCCTTATATATTTTAATTTTTGTTGCTTCGCTGTATATGTTATTGTTCCAAACTTTTTCAGAGTTGTGTAGGCTCCTAATGCTTTTCTTATGCGAGAATCAACATCTTTGTCAGTACCCCCTTCTTTTGTGACCATGCTACCTAAATACTGGTATTCATGCACCCTTTCTATTATGTTCCCATGAAGAGTAATGGGTTCAGCAGAGTTGGCATTATTCTCATGTCTTTGGTTTTGGCATTGTTGATCTTCAGACCGACTTTTAACGACTCTTCTGCTAAATCTTTCAGTTTTTTCTGCATATCAGAACGCCTGTGCGCAAGCTCACACTTATCATCAGCATAGTCAAGTGACTCCAATCTCTCGTTGGGGCTTACTGGGTTCCAGCTAATACCACGGGGTTTATTATCTGTTGCACGCCTTGATACTGCATCTATAACAACCAAAAACAAAAGGGGTGACAGCAGGCATCCTTGCCTAACACCTGTTTGAGATTTAAATGGTGTAGACATTTTTTCACAGTGAAGGACACTGCTATGAAAACCTTCATAACCACTACGTATTATGGATATAATTTTGTCTGGCACACCTATGTTCCGCAATTCAGACCAAATACATTCTCTGTTGACCGAATCGAAAGCTTTTTCATAGTCAACAAATAGGGTGTATAATGGGGATCTCATTTCAATAGACTGCTCAATTATGTTAGAATCAGTAATTTGTGTTAATTTGATCAGTACACGATCTTGACCAGATCTTACTAAAAAGTGGATGAAGAATAGTAGCAAAATGTTGAGGGTTACTCTTTAACAACTCCGCCGGAATATTATCACTACCAGCTGCCTTTCCATTTTTCGTACTCTTAATGGCATCAATTATTTCTTTTTTAGTAGGGGTATTAGTTCTGATTGCTAAATTAACTACGTTTGTGACATGGGTTGGGTAAACTTCTTGACGTTCAGTGTTGAGGACTTGTTCAAAATGTTCTTTCCAACGGTTTAGTTGGTCGTCTACATTTGTTAACAGATCTTCCGTTTACATCTCAGCTTACAAATCAGCAATACAGTTTGGTTTTAATCTTATACATCATATTTCAATGTGTGATATATAATAAAATAATTTAAAAAAAAAATGCTTCTAATTGGTTGTAATATTGACTAAACCAATATTGGCAAACAATTTGCCTGCTTTGCACACAAAACAGTGTTTTCCTAATTTTAACTTTAGTAATTTTTAACACTATGGGTCTTATAAAAATAGCAGTGGTTTGACAGTACCATTTTTTTGGTACGGTTGGCAATTTCTACATGTATATTTATAAAAATTTATACTGTTCAATGTTCGTTATAATTGAAAGCGCAGTTCAATTTTAAAAATGAATATCTCATTTTGAAGCTTATTTTATTTTCTCCGGGATATTTGAAACATAAAAACATGTTTTTCTTTTTTTGCTCCTCTTCGGGATACATTCCGTGCCATCGTAGACATTTTAGAGTAATTTCGGTTGATTTCATTAACGCAAAAACTACAATTTTATTTCATGTTGAAAACTCGCGTTTTTTAACAGCTACACTCAGGGAATTTCTGCTTTAAAAATATGTAGTTGTTTGGGTTGTAATACAGTTTCTTTATTTCTAATGTAAATGTCAGTTATTTGTAGAACAAATTAAAATATTTACTAATCTTGTAGCTCATTTAAAAAAACAACCCACATCAAATGACTGTTTTATGATTTTACATTCATTTTTACGGTTGTTTTTGTTATTAAAAAAAATAAAAAAAAAAAAGTTTGTGTATTTTTTACTACCATGTGGTTTATTTTTACTACAATTGTTAGTAATTTTTTGGACATTAAAAAACAAATTACAATGTTAGTTGAATTTACTCTAATGTTAGTCGTCCTTTCTTTAAGTGAAATTTAATTTGTTTTCAACTACATTTGCAGTGGTCCTTAGGTACATAGTATTCTAAGTGTATAATATTGTAATGCAAATATTAAAGAATCAAATATAAATAGTATTTTACCTTAGGATTAATTTTGATCGTAAATCGTTGTGTTTTTTTTTTTTTTGTATCGCGCATAGTTTTCGAAAAAATTGTAAAATGAAAAAAATTTTAAATTTTAAACTGATTTTTGCAAAAAGTACTCAATATACATCATGCGAAGAGGCGTGTGTTGAACATTTTTAAATTCCATAAATATGTCTGTAATTTTTGAACAACATAAACTAACAATGTAGTATCTTTTAATATGCCAATTAAAGTTAATATTTGTTGTACCAAAAGTTGTATAGAGTATATAAACGTACAACTATACAAACAAATCCTACCTTTAAGCTAAAATCTGCAAAAACCAGATATAAAAACTCAGCAGATTTATTTTGGTATCAAAAAAAAAGGGCAAAAAAATCATACATATAAAAAATTAATTCATTGAGACACACTGAGAGAATTATCTGCATAATAACAAAGAATTTTTACATTAGATCTATGAACTGTCACACAGTGGAGTGAATCAAAAAAAAAGTGGTAATAAATATAGAACTTCTTAACTACTGGACCGATTAAGACCAAATGTATATGTAATCGTTAAGGAGGAGTATATCTTTCAGAAAATTATTTTGAAGTCACCTTGTGTTAACACACGAGTACAAAAAACTTTTAAAATGCTGTAACTTCTAACATTATAACATGCTTACGGTAATATGTTACCTCTTAAAGTTTAAAAGTTGTGTGATGTTGAACATTAAAATTTAAATTTTTTGACAAGTTTTTTTTAGGTTTTAAGTTAAAACCTCCTTTATAATAAGTGGTAAGACAAAACTTTAAGTGCATATTTTTGGATTTTTAGTGCATATTTTAGGATTTTAAGTGCATATTTTTGGGTTTTTGGTGCAGATTTCGATTTAAGTGCATGGTTTAAGCGCATATTTTGAGCTTTTTACTGCATATTTTAATCGCATATTTTGAGCTTTTTACTGCATGTTTTAAGCGCATATTTTCGATTTTTCAGTGCATGCCCTGTTAATTAATCATACACTATTTACCATGATTTTCATACAAAGGAATTTTCATATAAATAAAATTTTTGGTCGAGTTGACACATTTTAAAAAAGTTTTCAGACGTTTGTAAACGTATTCACCAGACATGTTATACATCGTTGAACAGGTGAAAACCTCTGCTTTAAAAAAACAAATAGCTTGTTGTAAATTTTGAAAATTTCTAGAACAAATAAGTAAAAAAACAAAAAAAAAAATATATAATAGTGTTTTTTGTACTATAACAACTTAACTTTGATAAATAATATCTAAAAGGTGTTTATGCTATGTAAACAGTTTTAATACAAATTAAAGATTATATTGTCCTTAATTAATAAAAAATAAATGAAAGTAAAAAAATTGGATCTAAATATGATTTTTTTAAAAGCGAAAAAATCTAATTTTAAAATTTGACTTTAAAAAAAAAAAAAACTCCCACGACCCCACTTTTCATTTCCCGGCGCCAAACTTGATAAAGAATAATTAACATTTTATTAATCTATAATATTGCGTTTTAAAAAGTTAAGAAATGGGCGTGCCATTTTTTGTCCACGTGTGTAAACTTGAAATTTTGCTTGAAAATTGGCAATTTTCGATCAATGCTGGGTTTAGGGTGCATGTCCAAAATTAATAATACTTTCATTTAAAAATATTCTCAAAGCCTGTTCTTTTCGAATATTTAAAAAAATATTTACTTTTCTTCTATTGATTATAAAAAAAAAGTATAAGTGAAGCTACTTTTTATCAAAAATTTTTTTGACCTATTTCAAAAAATTGACTTTGCAGATTTTTCTTTACTCAACGGTTACAGATAATTAAATGAAACTTTAAGCACAACCTTAATGATAAAAGTGGCAATACACAAATTTTTTTTTAATATCTTACCACTTATTATAAAGGAGTTATTAATTTAAAACCTTAAAAAAAACTTGTCAAAAAATTTAAATTTTAATGTTCAACATTACACAACTTTTAAACTTTAAGAGGTAACATATTACAATATGCATGTTTTTTACTAATATCATCAAGCGGATTCAAAAAAGTCTAAAATCAATCGAAATCGGTTTATAATTGTAGAAGTTACAGCATTTTAAAAGTTTTTTGTACTCGAGGTGGTCTACTTTGGCACCTTAGTGCTCACCCTGTGTTAACACTGGGTAACTTCAAAATTAATTTTCTGAAAGCTAACGATTACATGTACATTTGGTCTTAATCGGTCCAGTAGTTAAGAAGTTCTGTATTTATTACCACTTTTTTATTGATTCACTCCACTGTGTGTCACTGGAACTCGTCCATTGAAACGTTTCAATAATTTAATGCAGGTTTTCACACAATTTAGGAAACAAATTTTATATTATTTAGTAATAATTTCATATCACTAATGAAAAGGTTTCAGTAAAAATAATTTCTTTAATACTATGAAGCATTTACATAATGTTTAACAAATTTTTCATTCACAATGTGAAGAAAAGTTCAGTAGTTTAGTGAAAAAAGTTCTATAAAACTCGTCCAATAAATTCTCTCTGTGTACTATAAAATAAATAGCAATAGACAGCAACAACATTCACTCATACATTCATATAAGACACATACATAAATGACAACAACAAGGATATGATGTTTTTTTTTTTTTTGTATCAGCAAAAAAACATAAAACCAAAAAAAAGAACAAATATGAAATTCTATAATACTAACGTTTCAATGCATAACGAATACCAAAAAAAAAATCTCAAAAAGGATATAAACTAAGGGACAAAAAACACATTGTATGTACTCTCGTATATTAGGAAAATCCTTTCACTTTGACATTAATCCGAAATAGCCGCTGAGAGGCAGACTTCAACAACGAAAGATGAACAATAAGAATTGACAGCACATTAGTACAAAAGAATATTTAGTCTACATGTAGACTTAATACAGATATGCACACTAACACAAACAAGGAAGACTATTTTGACTCTATTACAATCATATATGTGTTTAAGTATTAACCCTTTAAAGTATGTACTGTAAAAGTACCAAAAAAATAAAAATTACACCAATTAACAATATTAGAAATATCGTTGAAAATTTGGATTCGATAAAGCCGGATAAAACTAGACGTTACACAAATATAAATAAAAGAAAACATTTCCAAGATTAAATCGAGTGACGCACATTGGGTTCACATGGTATCAAAGTGGCGATTAATTGAAATTTAGAAATAAAGTTTTCATAATAAATTTTGGTATAGGGTAAAAGTAGATAAAATTCTGCATCACTAGCTATCAAAATCAATCAACTAAGTTGTTTACTTTCTTCTCAGTGAGCGGTCAAAGTTGGCAAATTATTGCTGTTTTTAAAAAAGTAAAAAAAAATTGGAAATTTTTACAATTCAAGCGATTATTATTAGTGTTAAATCTATTAAAAGTAAATATTTTATAATGGAACCTTCATCATCAGGTATTATAGTATATAGTAAATTATTTTTTGTTTATAAAAATTATGTGTAAATATTTTTAATAATTGTTTTAAAAAAGGTCCAGAATTGGGATAATTTCCGCATTTAATGGGCCACAAGTATTAAGTTAGTAAGAGTTGGAATTACTTTTATGGACTTTAGAAAAGTATAGGATATCAGCTTATATTAAAAAAAAAAAGTCCAGACAATGCCCGGCCCTTTCTTTATTATTTTCGTTTTTGTGTAAAAACTCTGGTTGTCATTTGTTGAACAAGACCAGTAAATGTGTTTTAGTATTGTCATTCTCCTTATTTTTGGTATTTTATTGTTTTTGTTGATGCATTTTGTTTCTTTTAGAGATGAGTGCATGAGTGATTTCGAAGTAAACATATTTTTAATACTTTTAGCTAAATGCAAGTGATTAAATTTTAATTTAATCACGATCACTAACGGTTTACGCACGCTCACGAACTTATTCTCACGTACTCAAATGTTAGTAAAAAAAATGTAATAGATTTTTCTATATAGAAAAAAAAAATCTGCTTTATCAGCTTCGGAATTAGAGTTAGTTTTGCCAGATATTTCTAATGAAAATGATGATAAAGATGATGGTAATGAAGATGGTGATAAAGATGCTGATGATAATAACGATGAAGATAGTGATGATGATAATGATGAAGAAGATTATAAAAATGATAATTATGAAGATTATGGTGATAATAAAGATTATCGCACACCTAGGTCAAAAGTGACTCAACTCAAAATTTTAATTTTTCGGGTTTATATGCTTAAACTATGCACAATACACTTGTTTATCTATAAAAAAAAATATCAGTGTATTTTGTTGTTGCTAACTGTTGATAAAAAACAGTTATGTCTTTCTATATGTTTCAATTGGTATAAAGTTGCATAAATTTTTTTCGATTTCTGCAAAATAAAAAATTTTGAGTTGAGTCACTTTTGAACTAGGTGTGCGTTATGATAATTTTGATATTTGTGATGAATTGGAAAATGCAGAATAATACAAATATTTTAATATATTTTTTATTAAAAACGTAAAACACGTTGGAAAAGATTTAAAACTACAACATTACATGAGGATTATCTGACTGCTAAAAGAGAAACAAATAAAATGATTAAAAAGGCCAAATCCGTTTTTTATGCTGAAAAGTTTTCTTCCGCCATTGGCTCCAAAAGAACATGGCAAACGATACGTGAAGTTGGTATCGGCAAATCTACGAATCAAGAACCATGTTCGATGATGCCGATACAATCAATAACAAGTTTTTAAATGTTCCTATGGTTCAAGCAGATCAAAATTATTATATCAATAATCATTCTAGTAACAATTCTGAATCTTACTTTTTTTCTTTTGCTGCAGTAGACCAATGTGACGTTTTATCTAGTATATTGTCTATAAAATCCAACTCTATAGGAGTGGACGGGATTAATCCAAAGTTTCTAAAGATTCTTTTACCTCAACTACTTCCAATAATAACATTTTTGTTTAACAAAATATTAACTTCAAGTTACTTTCCCTCGAATAGGAAAATAGCTAAAATCGTCCCAATACCCAAAGCTGGTTCTGATTATAGACCAATAGCCATTCTTCCATTTCGCTCTAAAGCATTTGAACGTATTATGCATAACCAAATTATTTATTTCTTGGATAACAAAAACTTGCTAACAGATCGTCAATCTGGGTTCAGAAAGAAGCACAGTTGCATAATAGCCTTAGTTGATGTTACAGAGGAGATTAGGGAGAAACTTGATGATGGCAAGACTACATTTTTAAGACTTTTAGATCATTCAAAAGCGTTTGATACCGTAGATCATAATATTCTTTGTTACAAACTTAATAACTTTTTCAATTTCTCTTCGACCGCTACTCAATTATTGTCAACATACCTACGTAACAGATATCAGTATGTTGAAACTGCAATCCAAAAATCCAAGGCACTGCCTGTAACCAGAGGGGTACCTCAGGGGTCCATTGTTGGGCCACTATTATTCTCACTGTACTCTAATGATCTACCAGGCATTTTAACAAATTGTAATGTAAGAATGTACGCGGATGACGTTCAACTTTATACCAGTTGTACTAATGCCTTAATCGACCAGTGTATTATCTCTATTAATCAGCAACTACATCGTATTTATACGTGGGCAACCGCAAATGGTCTAGGAATAAATCCAAAAAAATCTAAATGCATAGTAATTCAAAAGCGACTTGCCCAACTAAGTATTATACCTAATATATTTATAAATAATCAAAAAATTGAAATAGTAAAATCTGCTAAGAATCTCGGAATATTTTTTAATGACACTCTTACGTGGTCGAAACACATTAACTATGCTTGTCGTCGCACTTTCTCTATGACTAGAACTCTTTGGCGAACCCAGCATTGTACACCTATTAGAATAAGAATGCTACTTGCCAAAACTTATCTGATGCCTGTTTTACTATATGGTTGTGAGCTTTTTGCTAAATGTGATGCAACTAGTAAAGGGAAATTGAACGTTGCATTTAACAACATAATCCGATACGTGTATGGACTTAATAGGCGTTCTAGTGTATCTTTCTTTTCATCTCAGCTATATGGTCTTTCTTTAATTAATCTACTAAACATTAGAGTTTTAGTTTTTTTTACATAAACTAATATATACCCACATACCTGATCATCTGTACAGCAAACTTGTTATTTCAGATATAAGCAGGGGAAAAAGACTTAGATCATTTAGATACTAAAGTTTAATTTCGGAGTGGCATTTCTACATATTCGCAGTATCTTTTTGGAATTCTATACCCCACAGCTCTCAACTTTTAAGTAACGCACGAAAATTTAAAGAAAATATTTTTAAACTGTGTTCGGCATAAGGAAATCAAACATAATTATTTGATAAATTAAATTATTTAAATTTATTTAAATTTTTTATTTAGTTTTTTTTTTGTTTTGTTCATCTTGTTTAATTTAAATTGTATTTTGTTTTCCATATAAAAATTGTAATTAGTTATTTAGTTATTAAGTTATTAATTAATGATCTTTAATTTAATTTTTCAAATCATCAGTTCCATACTGCAAAATAAAACTTTTAGTCTTGTGTATGGAGCAATTCAAATAAATAAATAAAAAAAAAAAAAAAAAAAAAAAAGTGAGGTACTGGTCTGTTTTCGCTACAACGTACCGAAAGCTATAGTAGCTAGTGCTCTGTTAGGGTAAAAGGATATTATTTGTAATTATATGATTATTAATTAATAACATAAAAATAATAAAAAAAAACGTAAAACGAAAACAAAGATTCCCCAAAAAGTTTTAAGTTTCTTATTATTTCAGATTAATTTTTCCATTTACTGAACTAAGTGAAAGCAAAAACTGGATAAAAATTTATACTAATAGGATATTATCATATTAATAACTTATTCTTTAAATTTATTTTGATTTCAAAGTTACAGCGAAAATTGTTGATCATGTTTTTCCGAAAAACAAAAAACGCCTAACAAATAAAAAAAGAATATCCTTCCATTTTTTTTTCTTTAAAGCTGTTTTTTTATGTATTTATGATTATTCATAACTTAAAAATTATAATATTCTCTTTTGTGACTTTAATGAAATAAATTTGTACATTAATGAGATTTTGTGACAAACAAAAATTTGATTTTAAATTAAATTTATACTAATATAAATGCATAAAATAAATATACTCTTTGAATTTTTGTAATAGCACATTAAGTATGCTTTAATTTTCAATTTTATTCATTAATTTATCGCTTTTGATTCCAAAGTAACAACATAAATTATGAACTAAGGTCTTTTTTTCCAAAAAAAAAAAAAACAATAATGCGATTAACGGGTTAAAAAACAAAAAAATTTTAACTTTTTTTTCTAAAATTTTTTAAAACTATGGCTTCTATGCATTAATCGCTTCTTTTGGGTACCATCGAACCCACCAAGTGACGTATAAACTTCATAAATTTTGTTTGCTGAGTTCATATATTTAATAGATAAACCATAATCGCAGTTCTTGAAAACAAGCTATAACCCAAAAATTGGAACATCTGAAATGGTTTGCTTGATTATGTAACTAGAATATTTCAGAAATATGTTTTTTACAAAAATGAAAATCTTCGATCGATAAAAACTTAAATTTTAAAATATGTACTCTCAAAAACTGTGGTCGCACATGTACAAATGACGCTGAACGTTATGGACTGCCAATTGAGGTCAATACACCTAAAAATGTCGAAAAAATATGGTGTTGGCCGATCGAGGAGTAAAAGTGCGTGAGATTGTTGATGCCATAGGCATTTCATATGGCAGTGTGGGTTCGATTTTAAATGATCAGTTGTGTTTAAGAAAGCTGTCTGCAAGATGGGTGCCGCCTTTGCTCTCAATTGACCATAAACATAATCGTGTGACAACTTCAAAGGATTGTTAGGAGTTATTTAACCGCAATTCGAATTAGTTTTTGCGGCGTTTTGTAATTGCGGATGAAACATGGATCCATTACAACACTCCGGAGACCAAGCAGCAGGCTAAACAATGGGTTTCTCCGGTTGAACCGGCTCCGAAGAAGGCCAAGGAAAGTTTGTCAGCCAATAAGATGATGGCAACAATTTTTTGGAATTCACGCGGCATAATCCACATCGATTACCCTCAAAATGGAAAAAACAATAAACGGCGAGTATTATGCCAACTTATTGAACCGATTTAACGAGGATCTAAAAAAAACGACCCCATATGGCCAAGAAAAATCTATTTTTCATCAATATAATGCAGGTGTGCACACGTGTGCAGTTTCAATGGCAAAATTCCATGATTTGGGCTACGAATTGGTACTTCATCCGCCATATTCTCCGGTTTTAGCCCCAAGTGATTATTTCCTATTTCCAAAAATAAAGAAATGGCTAGGTGGAAAGAGATTTAGTTTTAACGATGAAATTATTGATAAAACAAAGGCCTATTTTACAAACCTCGAAAAATCCTATTTTTTGGAAAGGATACAAAAGTTGGAGAAACGTTGGGCTTAGTGTATTGAGCTAAAAGGAGATTATGTTGAAAAATATTTTTTTTTTTTGCAAAAAAAAAACTATGTCTCATTCAAAAAGTCACGGACTTAACGATCCGCCCTCGTAGTTACGCGGTCGTTGTCGTGGTGCATGGGTAAATTTAGTTTCTACAGACCGTGAATAAAGCTAAAAAAGTTTAGATTTATATTAAAAAGCAAACTACGGTTCAATTTTAGTTGGGCACACTAGCACAACATGGTATTCATTTGAGGGTTAAGATTTTATATTGAAATGTAGAAAAAACGAATCGCATAGAAAACAAAATATGACATCAATGATTTTAGTAGCAGCCTCTGTAAACTAGTAGAAAATCAACTTACTTTAATCTATAAGTACAATTTTTTTTTTATCCGATTTTCCTTTGGCTCTTTCTTTCTACTCTAGACGACTCTTTTTTATATTCTATTCCATACCACTTCCATACATATGCTTCCTTAAATCTAACTTATAGATAAATATGTACAAATCCATAGATATATTCTTCAGTACATATGCCGTTTATAAACACAAGTTATGGCTATAGGATTGCATTGGCAAAAAGGAAATCAAATTTTATTTATATATATAACAATAGTCCTTTATAATGTCCTGGCATATAAATGTCATAATTTTCTTATAAAACTAATGAAAAAGATTGCATAATAAAATTAATGAATTATTGCATAAAGGAGAAAGTATGTAGGTTTTTATGTAAAAAAAACTGTATTTATTTTAAAAATAACTTACAAATAGTAATTTTGTTAGAAAATTTAATATTACACACAGGAAACAGTTTCATTGTGACTATCGAATTTTTGTCCAACTGCATGCTTCAGTTGCTGCTAGTGACATTTTTGTTTGTGGCAACAGCAATTTGGTTAATACAATGAAATTTCGGTTGAAACTTGAAATTTCAATTACCCCTGGAATACATTTGATTGCTACAACCAAATAAACCTGTGGATACAACCAAACCATTCAGTTGTTTATGAATTAGGTGGTCACAATAAATCTGCTTTCTGTGTGTAAGAATTTAAATGTTTTCTTTTTTAAACTTTTTTAAATACATTGTAAAATTATATTATTAACTAAATGTGTGAAATAAATAAAATATTTCTACACTCATAAAAAAATCCTGTTCAAATAGTTATTTTAATTCAACTACGACAACAGAAGATAATACCTGAATTTGCGCCAGTAGTAGCCATTACAAACATTAAAAAGAACACACCCAGAAAAATTATGGGTTGAAAATCGGTCGAAATTATTCAAATATATTTGATTAGAACATTATTTTATTTGGAACTACCAATAAATAAAAATTGATATTTTAAAGCATATTGCCAGTTGCTTTGGTTATTAAACATTTTGATATGCAATTTCGACACTTTTTATAATGCAAATTTGAAAAAAAAACTATACCTTTTATGTTCCGAAAATCTTGTGGTACTTTGATTCTAGTAAACAGAGTTTTAAAATTGTTCTACCAAACTTATTAATAAAAAAATAAAAAAATATTAAATATATATTAATATTATTTTAAACTTTTTCTTTACCATTTCGAAAGAAGATTTACAACATTTATGTAAAGCTTTAGCATTTTCGGATTAAAGCACATATATTAAAAGCGATCATTAATATTTAACCAACTGATAACGATGAAAATGAAAATTATTCAAGTTCGAGGCCATACTCTATAATTCTTTATTAGGATATTGTCCTAACAAATAATCTATAGAGTTTTTGTTTTCAAATTTATTAACTGATCACTTTCAGGAATATGCTGATAGATATATATATTTTTTTTTTAATTGTTTATTTATTTAATATAAATTATATAATTACAAACTTCAAATAAACAAAAAATATAAAGATAGCTTATTTTATATACAAAGTCCCATTTTAACGAGCTCTCAAGTATAGTATTTATTTAACAATAAAGTTATTTTTATATTACCTAACAGAATCCAGAAATACAAGAAGCAATGTTAATATAAGATTATGTGTATGCAAAAAATAATATCAAAAAAACTTACTTTTGTATTGGCAAGGATAAAAAATAGAGTCAAGGGTTAAAATACAAAGAATAATTACTGAGTGAGCCACCAATATTTTTGAAGGTTTATATTAGGTTTAATATTTTTATCATCCGAATAAATACTTGTGTCAAAACGACGATTTTCTGCCGTAAGTTCGTTACAACTTATTGTTTTGATATTGGCTCTTCTATAAATATGGTAAAATATAGGTATGCCATCTTCATTTTGGATGTAACCATTTCTATCAAGGAAAGGAAAAGCCTCCGGTGGAACGTATCCATTTTGTAAAGTTTTGGAAATATACTCTTCGCAAACATAATAGGGAGCCATGATCATGTTATTTTCAGTGGTATTCACACTGTTAAAAATGTGATCTCTTATAATATGAATAATGAAATTATCGAATCTGGATACTTCAGCTTTTTCATAAAGAATTTTGTTAGAAATATATTTTTTGTAATTACTATTCTGGGATCTGTGTAAAGTCAAGCAATGTCTGAGGCATTTCCTTTCGAATAAACGTATCTTCTCCATATATGAAGGGGATATGTTAAACCATATTTGGCAACCATATGACAGAATTGGTCTAATTAATGACTGGTACATGATAATTTTAACCCTTGGTTGTATATATTTAGAAAAAAATAATTTTCTATAAATGAAAAATGCTGTCCTTGCTTTGATAAGTTGTTGGTTTATGTGATTGTTAAAATATAGAAATTTATCTAACTGTATACCTAATAATTTAACAGTTTGCTTTACTGGAATACTTATATTATTAATTGATTTAATACCAAATGATTTCCAATTTCTTTTTATATTGCTATTGCATTTCCCAACTGGAGGTCTGAAAAGAATACACTCGCATTTATTCAAATTAATTTTCATGTGCCAATCTGTGGAATATTTTTCAATCTTTAAAAACGTATTTTGCAAACTATCATTAATTTTCTCAATTGTGTTGCCGGCTTGATAGAAAGTAATGTCGTCTGCGAAAGCAATAATGTTGTCTATTTCTTCCAATAAATCAAACAAGTATAAATTAAATAAAATTGGGGAATTGACAGTACCTTGTTGTAAACCATTGACAATTGTAAATTTTTTCGTGCCAACTGTTTCTTTATTAGAAACGGAAAAGGTTTTATTAATCAACATATTATGTATGAGAATTACAAAATGTAGTGGGAATTTAAATTTTAATAATTTGTATATTAAGCCCGGTACCCAAATACTATCAAAGGCTCTTTCAAAGTCAACTAAACAGGCACCAGTATATAACGATTTGTTTAGATTCCACTGAATATTTGAAACAAGCAAATGAATTGCATGTATCGTTGAGTGCTTGTATTTAAATCCGAATTGTCTTTCACTAACTTTTTTTTGTACTCGCAAAACTTTGCAATGTTCATATTGATACAAACTTCAAATACTTTTCTGATGTTTGGAAGCAAGCTATTTGCTCGAAGATTTTTCGGATTGCTTGTATCTTTATCTTTTTTTCGGTAAAATTATCGCCTTAGCTTGCTTCCAAGCACGAGGAAAGTAAGAATTATTCAACATGTTATTGAAAAGTATTCCATATTTGGCCATGAAATCTTCCGGTATATTACGCAAAACTACATTAGGTATATTATCCACTCCATATGACAGTTTTGGTCTTAATCTTTTAAAAATTGATAATACTTTATCTTTAGTTATAAAAATGTTATTTAACTGAGATTCTTTTAAGTCGATTGCCCTTTTCGATTCTGTAAATGTGGTTACGGTGGAACCGTAACAATGAGAACTAATATATGAGCTCGAACCTTTGGTAGATATACAACAACATTTTTAATAAAATTTTTCTAATCAATTTACGATATTTGAAAATGTCGCGTGCGACCGAAAGTCCGCTTTTGTACCACTACTGACACGCACGTAATAGTTTTGTCAGTCCTGGTTTAGGCAACTAACAAAAATTTGAATGTGCAAACCTTTTTAATTTAACCATGATTTAAAATTACTAACCGTATTGTTTTAAAGCTATTTTGTGTCGGATACATCACCCTCACCCCCTTCCCACCACCCTCATCAAACCACAGAATCCACGCCTGTTTTATATAATTATCAAAGGAGACAAATTAGTTCTTTTACATTTGCTTTATTGATATTTTAAGATTTTGAGCATAAGATATATTTTCCTAAGATTTTTGGGCTTTTCATTCCTTTTTTAAGATTTTCTGACTTAGAGTTCTTTTTTTACTCATAAAATATTATTTATTTTATTAAATTTAAACTTTTTGTTTCAAGTGTAGCATATTTAAAATTTTACTTTTACTTGTTTTACATTTTTTTTTTTTTTTGCTTTATATTCATTGAATTTAGCTTTTTTTGTTTGAAAGTAAAAGTTTTTTATTGTTAATTTTTACAAAATATGTTTATATGTAATTATATATAAAAGTGATAACATTTTTATTTTTAATTTTAACACATATATTTATATGGAATTATATGTGATAACTATGTATAAAAGTGATAGAATTTGTTGTTTTTTATTGTATCATATATACTTATATATATATATATGTACATTTTAGTATATATGATCTCATATTTATCTATATCAAGTATATATCATTAGATAAAAATGATAAACTTATATATAACAGGCCGTATAATGATATATGATGAGATACAGCGCTGTATTCACAATTGTTGTAAAAATAAATATGTGATGTAAATATATATCGATACATATGTCCGCATATATTAGAATAACATATAATTCTATCAAGCTATATACTACTATATAAAAAAAATTTTAGTCGGGTTAACATTAATATCGAAAAGGCATCAATAAATTCTAATGACTTTAAATTTTATTCAGCAAACAAAACAAACAAAATAAATTCAAAAAGCATACTTATATAAAATATTTATTTGTGCGAATTTAAAAGTAATTAATATGATTTCCTGCCAATAAATAACCGAAACCCCAATTTCATATCATAAAACAGCCAAAGAAATGGCTGTTTTCAAAACAATCGCGGTTTAATTTTAAAATTCTTAAATTTTGTGTATTTAGTGTATCTTTATATTTTTTTAGTGGAATAATATGTGTTAAATAATCTTTAACTTCGAGCTCATATATTAGTTCTCGTTTAGTGAGAAAACTAGTTTATATGAATGCTTGATGTTTTGCATGGGATTGTCACTTTTTTCAAAACGTGTTCTGATGATGGGAACATAGAAAATTCCCGAAACAGATCTATCAACACATGCTTGAAAGTGATCAGTTAATAAATTTAAAAACATAAACTCTATAGATTATTTGTTATTACAATATCCTAATATAGAAATATAGAGTATGGCCTCGAACTTGAATAATTTTCATTTTCATTGCTTTTAAATTTACTTTAAATTTAAAACCGCCATCATTTGTGCACAGTTAAAGATAAATTATTAGCCCGGCTGGATTTAGAATACTTTAACAGCAGATAACACATACATAAAACGTTATTCATATCATACTAAATGTTCTAAATATTTTGCAGCAAGGTGTAAAACATTTTTGAAATTCTCCATAAATTTTCTGAATAAATTCTTCTCAATATTCTTTATTTTTCTCAATTATCTATATAAAGCTGCTATGGATTTGAAGTTTTTTTTTTTAACTTAATTTAAAGTGTATTACTTAGTTTAATGAATTTTAGCCAATTTAACAACTTTAAAAACGCCTCTTTAATTTATTAAAAACTACTTTCATTCCGCATTTAAATCACTATTAACCACATATTTTTCATATAAAATATAACAAAACAAGGCAGTTTATTTAATATGTCTACATATGTATAAACTAATGCAGATTAACGACTAGCACTCAATTTACTGTAAAATGTTAGATAAAGGCAAAAGGACCCCCTGACTACGCCTGAGGATTAAAGTGGCTCAGAAATATTTATTGTAAAAAATTCTATATAAACAGTAGCAAATAACTAAATTATTTGAGACACTAAAAACCTAAAAATTTAAGTACTACTACAACTACTGGCGGCACCAGCAACAACAACTACCTCTAATGGTAATGTGTGATATTGGTATCCCACCAACATAATATTTTTTGGGTATATAAACTAGAGGCTTTAACATAATACTAATGTGTTTGAAAACACAGCATGATATTTGACACCCATATGAGATGATTTATGTTAACATCTAACTATACTGACACAAGAAACACAGTTACAGTTACAAATATGGGTGAATATTTGATATATTCCTGATAATATATAGATTAGAGTGACATTTATTTTGAAGGTGCAATTTGATTTTATTTTAAAGAAACCATATTTAGTATAAAAAAGAAGCCATAAATTGTTAAAAGTAGGGTATATGGAGCAATTTTTTTTCTTAGTTTTGAGCAAATTGTACAGTCAACAGATGATTGTTGTCTTTGATGTGCGGATTGAGGGCCTAGTGGGGAATCTGGAGCAATTTTTCTTAATATAACAATTCTTAGTTCAGATACATGAAAATTGCGAAATATATAAAATCGTTTCGTCTGAAAGTTTATGGTCCTCAACAGGTTAAGTAAGGGTTGTTTAGGATAACCACTAAACCCTTTGAGCTCAGACCATAAAATTGTCAATTTTACAAGAGAAAGAAATGTTAGATCGAGATAAAATCAGAATAATAAATGAGATCCAGCGCAGTTTTCCTCACTGTTCTTAATAAACTAAAAAAATTAATAAGGAAATTTTCTGGACAAGGTCTTTAAACAGAACAAAGAAAGCGGGACACTAACCTAGTTAATACTCTGTCGTCCCTCATCATCCAGGGGTAATGTAAATACTCAGGGTATCAGTGACATTATTCATTCTCATAGGACGAATAAGAGCGCTTTGTTCTGTAATCAAACCAATAACCTTGTGACAATCAGAGAGGAGATCTGAATCTCCGTAATTTCGGAGGCAGAAAGGCTCCTTATATAGATGTGTTGGCAGGAGAGATGTGTAAATGCATCAGAGAGTTCAACGCGGAAAACCTGATGGCAGTGCGCGATACTTTTCACGAGCGTAAAAGCTTGCTCTAGTTAACCCTTTGATAACCACAGGCAAGTATGATTGTTCAAGCATTCTTGGAACTTATAATTGTAATAACAAACAAAATGTAGAGGATGGTGAATCTCTATTTGGTCTCATTTACCAGTTAGTAGTCCACAAAGTTGGTAAAAAATTATTATTTATTTAAGTTGCCGAAATGATAACCGAAATCAGGGGCTCGGATGGGTGTATGGAACCAATTTTTGTATCGAAACTTTTATTAAGATGTAGATCACTAAATAAAAAAAAAAAACGCAAAAATACCTTTAGCCAAAACTGTATGGACGTCAAATGGCAGTTATTTTCTCTGTCCGAAATGAGGGCCAGACAGGAAGGAGGTCTAGAGAAGCACGTTCTTTTTACATATCATATCATCCTAAGTGAGGGTCAGTCTCGTGCTGCTGTCGAAAGGATGGATGCAAAAGCCATGACTGTACACTCTTAAGGTGACTCCACAACCAGTAAACAGACTCGGTAGTAGCAACCGTATTTTTGCCAATCGAATGCTTCGGTAATTGTGATCAAATTTTTTAGTTTTAATAAAAATAATTTGATTAAAACTATAGAAATGATGGCACGACAATTGAATATCTATTGACTCAACATAATTTCGGTGATCACTACCAAAAAATGCCATACCTACTACACAGCCATTCGATACAAATACGAGTCTGTTTTCATAGCGCAACGGTCACGATACTCCTTGGTATTTCTTTCTATATCAAGAAAGGGCTTCTGATCTGAGAGGTATGGGTTCTAGGGAGCGCAAGGCATTCCTTGACAAGTGTATTGTCTGTAGATGGCTGGAGGCATAGATATGGATTTATAAAGATTGTGTTGTGGTGTAAGTTTTACAAATCTAAAGTGTTTGAAGCTTTACTGGTACACTTAGAATACTATGTAGGTTAAGACCACTGCAATTGTAGTTGAAAACAAATGAAATTTCACTTAAAGAAAGGACGACTTACATTACAGTAAATTTAACTAACATTATCATTTGTTTTTTAATGTTCAAAAAATGAGTAACAATTGTAGTAAAAATGAACCACATGATAGTAAAAAATAAACAAACATTTATTTTTTTTATTTCTTTAAATAACAAAAAATGAATATAAAATCATAAAACAGTCATTTGATGTGGGTTTTTTTTTTTAAATGAACTACAAGTTGAGTAAATATTTTAATTTGTTCTACAAATGACTGACATTTACAAAACTGTATTAGAACCCAAACAATTACATATTTTTAAAGCAGACGTTCCCTGAGTGTTGTAGCTTGCAACGAAATCTGACTGAAGCCCTTTTCCTTGGTACCATAAATTTCGTTGGCCCCTAAAATTTAATCTGCACTGACCGATGGTGCGCCATATAAGGAAGGTTTGTGGTGACTGTGGTTAATCCAATGACGAGTAGAGCTTACTGCTCCATGCGGAGATGCAATTTCGAACAGATTGTTGCACCTTAAGAACATCAGATTCTTTAGATGACTTTCGAATATGTGCCTGAACGAGATATTTATATCTTGCGATGGGGATTTGATCAACGCATTTTATTGATCCAGTGCAAAGAACAGCTTGAGGTTATGCCAAAATAACCAGTTGGGCGTTGTGGTGTAATGGTTAGCGCGTTGGACTGTTGCATAGAGGGTTGATGGGATTCATCACCACGGACAGCAACTGCAACATTCATTGAAAATATATTTAAATAGTTTTTTTATCCATGCGTAAACATACCCAAAAACTATCAAACTAACCAAAAATTTTGTAAAATGAACAAATTTTCATTGTTTTGGACATTGTTTTCATATATTTAGCATGGATTATTATGCGTGTAAGAAAATGTACAAAATTATATTGTATTTTAACAAAATTTTAACATATTCACAAATGGATTTTGTGTTTTTACAAAATTTCGAAAACTATACAAATAAAAATGTGTTATTGGAAACGTAATATTAAAATGAACAACAGGTTTCATGTATTTTACGTATGAATTATTATGAGTGTACGATCTTAACCTTTAACTGGCAAACGATGTTTTGCAATGAAATTCATACCATGTGCTCCACACAAAAAACAAATAATAAGTTCTTCGACAAAATTGTTTATCGTTAATTGTGGAAGGCGTGGTAGAGAAGAATGAGTGTATTTTCTAAATATCATAACTACATTGTACATTTTCAATTTTCTGAATCAGACTGCGCAGTTTCTGGTATTGAACCTTTGTCACTGACCCTGGTTTTTTTTTTGAATAATGTAATATTTGTTATGTTTTTATTTGTTCGATTGCGTCTATATGAAATTTTTTGTGCAATCATTGACCGTGGTATAGATAAACTGATTTCTAATGCCACATGCACTCGCACTACACGTTAAACAGAGCGCTTTAGCCCACTGATCTGTCGCCAGGTCGAGTTTTGTTGTGATTAAAACTAGTTTTATTCAATATACGGTGTTTTTGTTCTTGCATACATAATCTCAGAAGTACAACTCCAACTACACAACAGCTCTATTTTTAGTTTATCGTTGCCTAATTTAGGCGATATGAGCCAAAATATTTTAGGTTAAATTTTGAAAACTAAATCATATAAAAGAGAAGTTTTGGAAAAAATATTTCTCTTACCAAGATATAACCACGCTATTTGAAAAAATCGAAATTAGGCGAAAAAGTATCTAACCTTCAATTAATATTGTTCAAACTTTAACGCTTTGCTATTGATACTTAATGTCGACTTTCTGCAAAATTTCATAAAATTCCGTTTATTAGTTTATAAGTTAAGAGGATGTCCTTTAGAGGAAACCTGATAAAATCCTGTGAGTCCTTGGACAAAAGTAAAGACTTATTATAAAAAATAAAGCTTGAACCTTATTTATATTTCATTATTAAGAGTTTTTTTTGTCAACTTAAATTGGTTTTTAAATTTTTGAGAAATATATATTTATTTTAAAAATGATTGGTTTTTGAAATTTTGCGAAATTTTGAATTTGAAGCTTTTCCGCTTCCAAACCTGGACGGCATACGAAAAATGTCTTCGCAAAATATTTAGCAAATTTAGTTTTCTATCGGAATATATAAATTTCTAAGTTTGTGGTAAATTTTATGAAGACTGCCCTGAGGCAATCTTACCCGTTAGAGGGTTCATTTTAATAAACATCTACCTTTTTACATGATTGAAAACTTTTCTTAAAATTTTTGCCTAAACTTGTTTTTAAGCGTTAAATTTTGGCATGAAGAAGTTCCCTAGCAACAGGCCAATTAACGTCGCAAAAATAACCGCTGCATTTAATTCTCATTTTTTTTTTGTAAAACTACGATGCATCACAAATATAATTTATAACATCTTTTTTATTTTATCTTTCTACATTCTGCCTTTTACAAATTTGCTTGAAAATATCCTAATTCAACACAAAAAACTGCTCAAATCCAATTTTAGCCATTTTTATTTATTTTTTTTGCTGCCACAAAAGAAGAATACTATTGCAAAGCCTAAGAGGTTTATACCGAAATCAATTCCACACTTCAGAAAATTTAGGAAAATTAAAATTTCATCCCTAGCGATTATAGCTTTTGCACAATCCGCATTTGAAAATGTTCAATTTTTACCATTTTTACCATTTTTAACCTTTAAATATTTTATCTTCAAAAATTATAAATTGGGTAAATCTTCAATACGAAAGAAAACATGAAACAAGGACCTGTCAGTAGATAACGTCTGCATTAAATTGGCGGACGAAGCCTTTTTTAATTAATAAATAATATTACACTGTTTTTTTTGTTAAACAAAACACAAATGATTTTGCTCTTGAATTTTGCTCACCTTTTTTACCAGACTTTGGCGACGTCAATTACATTTCATAATCATTTACTTGTGAAATTTTTCTATATCATTAAGAATTTCACACCTACTCTCACATTTGCGAGCTTAAACGCTTCCTTGGAAGATTTTACATTTTGTCAATACCAGACATGGGACATAATACCAATAACTGTGTATATAATTATATGCCAATTACTTTTGTATGTTCAATTACATGTAATTAACGGAAAAATTATAATTTTATTTGTGATAATTTACTTTAATTAACACAATAAACATAAAGTGACTTAGTTTGTTGAGTATTATATAGGAAAATTTCACAAATGAACGATTGTGAAATGTAATTGATGTGGCCCAAGTCTGATTTTTATAATATTTATAAAACTGAAAATTTTAAATAAATTTTCATCATCACTTTTGAAACAAATCCATAAGGTGTAAATAAGTGTTACTCTAATACAAATGTATTTATATTTTATGCAACAAATTGAAAGAAAGACATCGTTGTCGCCATCGTTTTAATAACCAAACCATATAACCAGCGAGAAAATATGTTTCCATGAATAAGTAAATGTGAATATGAGTGAATGTTAAAGGCAAACGACGATAAGATAAAAATCTAAAGTAGCTTGAACTTTGCTTTTTCTCTTTTTGGACAAACACAATTTTGTTTTCTCTTTAGCTGGTTCGATAAAAAGGTTTCACTTTCTTAATCAAGACTAAATGTTAAAAATGTTTGAAAGATTTATTTTCAGATTAACTAACGGGAAAATAAAATCAAACCGTCATACAAAGTAAAAAGCATGCAGGACATTTTTACAAAAGAACAAAAAAAAAACCAACTGAAATCCTTACTGGCGCCTGGGTGGCAAATGTCAAAAACATAACATACACAAATAAATGAGAGCAGCAAAAGCATCTAACCACCCAACAGCACAATTACTAGCAACTCTAACCATGGTAGTACCAATCGCACACATGCATACGTACACTATATAAACAATGATAATGATGTCTTAACAAATGATAGCCATAAGGGCACATGCCAAACAATAACGTATAAAGAAAAACTATTCGCTATTGTTAAAGAGCATGGGTACAACAAATCAACATCCGCTTCCGGCTATATCATCATCATCATCACTACATAAATCTTACTTCATTTCAATATTATTTTTGGTTTAATATAATTTTCTATATTTTTTTTTTACAGTTTTTGCCTTATAATAAATAAAATATTATTTAGCGGTACTGGGTGTGTGTAAATTCTACTGTTTGTTACATCATGGATCATACACGGAAATAATTATTTACCTAAAATATTTAATTAAAGAATTGATTTGAATTATATTTGGTTCTAAGCTAATATTTAATTGAATCAATTAATATTTTAATTGACTTTTAAATATATTTAAATACACATTTTATATTAGATGTAATTCTCAAATTATTTTTTCATACACTGTATGCTTAAATAGAAAATTTTGAGTCTAAAATGCCAAATGCATTTGTTGTTTACAAACAATACAAGCACACGCACACAAACATCCACTAATGCCAACGCATCGCTAACTTTTTTTACTTTTTAATTTTTAATAAAAGTTTTAATTGATATTATCATTGCCGTGATAGGTACAAAATCAATTAAAATATTAATTGATCCAATAAATTTATAATTTAAACCCGTTTTTATTTTTTTGGATTATTATTAATTCGGCTGTGCCATATTGGAAATACTTATACATAAAGAGCTATAAAGTGTTGGTTGTTGGTCGGGTTGAGTAGATCTATTATCAATCTTTAGATATTTCAGACTTGGGTGACTTCAATTACATTTCACAATCATTCTGTTGTCAAATTTTTATATACGAGTATCATTAATAATTTCAGACCTACGGTCACACTCGTGGGATTAAACGCTTCCTTGGAAAATCTTTAAATTTTTCACCACCAGACGTGGGACATAATACCAATGTTTGTGTATTTAATTACATGCCAATTACATTTTTATGTCTAATTACTGGTAATTGGGTGTAATTGAGTAATTGCCTCGTAATTAAATACCCAGATGTTCTTGCTTATCCCCAATTTACAATTTTTCAAGGACGCGTTTAAGCGCAAGATTAGGTCTGTTATTAATAATGATATAGAAAAATTTCACAAGTGAATGATTGTGATATGTAATTGACGTCGCCTAAGTCTAATATATTTGAATGGCTTTGCTAAAAAAAAATTTTTTTAAAATTTATTCTTAAACGGATTCGGAAAGAGGGATAAGTTAAGCCTTCCAAATATATAAAGACTGTTGAAACCGATTTTAGATGCCTCTTTTTTTCTCAAGCTTTCTTAAACGTACAAAAATGATGAACAGGTTGAGGCGGACTACACACATGTAAAAAAAAAAACAACAAAAAATCCTGTTAAATGGCTTGCAATTCTTTAGAAATGTTGAAGTTAAGAAGAAGAATAAACATTTTTCTCTAAAAATTATAAACACTATTAATTTTTAAATCAGACTAGACTAGTTTCTGCCTTTTTTATGGACAGGCGTCATTAGTGATTTTCCATTTTTAAATTGCATTATTATTTGTGTATTTATAATTGTCAGATTGTCTCCATAAGATAAATTTTTCAAAAACCTGCGGCTGTAAGAATCAAACCTGCGCTCTTCTTACATTACAAACGTAACAATACCAAATCATGACCGTTTAGCGATCACACGCAAGTATGGCCTCGAATATAATGCAACTAAATTGCAGTTTTCTTTCCTATTAGCTTTTCTGTTATACTAACAAACACAAATATTCTATTTTTAGATTTTAGTTTATTTTTTTAATCTCCTCCGTCTCTATTTTACAATGTTACCAGATTCAGTTGAATTAAAATTTTCTATTATTATCGTTTAAATCAGTGATTAAGCTAAAGTTATTCGCTTTATAATTTTACCACAAAAACAAATTTCAACTGCACTTGAACTAAATTTCCAACCTAGTATTTACACACAGTGAAATAATCTGCCAACTGTATTGAAAAAAATATTTTAAATGGTAAGAACCTATAAGTTCGGTTAGTACAACAATATTTACATTATATTTCTGAATATTTTGGGTGTTGAAACTAAAATTCAGTTGAATTAACCGAACTTTGTTGTCAAGTTGTACCAACCGACTGAAATTCAAAATTACCAAATTTCAGTTGGCAAATAGCTAAATTTTTCTCTGTATGTAGTATTTAGTGATTCTTGATTCTCAAATTTACAAATTTGTCAGTAAAATTTAAGCGCGATTGTTTCCCAAAAACAAATATTTTGTGTATTCACTTTCAGTCTTATTTACAGATGGAGATCTTTTTTCATATTTTTTTTATCCCAGTGTAAAACGGTAATGATATATCACTATTATTTGGACTACCAGTAATGATACCAGCTTTCTCTCTATATTACTTTAATGCAACACTCACAATAACTTTTCCATAAAAGTTCAACGGTTATTTAAAAATTTAATCGGTAAAGTTGTTTCAATTTAATATACAGTTAATTTACCATAGAAATATAATTTTTAACTTTCTGTCCGTTATTCAATTAAGAAAACAAACAAAAAAACGGACTTTCGGTAATAGTTAAAATATTCAGTTAAAGTTTTCTATTTAAAACAAAAAGTCGTTATGTTATATTGAGTTTTGTTTTTTATCGATTTTGTGAATTAATTTCTCAACAGTTGAAAATAAACTAAAAAATGCAATTGTTTTAAACGAATGGTAAGTAGTATTTTGTTAACTGATTTTCAGTTAATTTTATGTGTTTATTCAGTAGTCTTTACGGAAAATATATTGTGAGTGAACTAAGACTGACTTACTAATAACCAGTTAATTTTATATTATTTCAATACAAAAAAAAAAAATAATGCGTAAGTACTTATTTTAAACTTTTTTTTAATATAAAGAACTCATTATTTTTTCAACACTAGTAAGTACATATATAACTACATATTTTGTGTAAGCTATATTGTAATGATATTTTGTTCAAGCAACCCAGTGTAGAAACGACAAACATATAACAATGTCTTACTAATAACTAGTTAATTTATACATTATTTCAATACAAAAAATAATGTGTTACCTATAACTACTTATTTTTAAAATTATTTTAAATACAAAGTAATGATGAAAAGTTTTTTTGTAAGTCTATTTTTAGACTCATTATAAATCTATTTTTAACTTAACTCTAGTAAAAACATTACAGGTGAATTCAATTTTTGTGGCGAATATTGTAGGACTAGGTCTAACAGCTATATGATGCGAATTTGAGAAAAATCGGAAAGCTTTAACCAGTGGAGTCGTGCGACCAATATTCTCGATTTTTTTAAATTTTTCTTAAATTGCTGTAATAAAAATATATAATAGAAAAAAATAATTTTTTTAATTTTGAACAAAATTAATGGAACATGAGAAAAACACAAATGTGTACACTAAAATTATGTATTTTTCAACTTCAGTCGAGTATTTCTCTATTGAAACCTAAAAACTATAAACCTAAGTTATAAAATAATTAAAATAAGTAGAAACATACTTTGTTGTAAATCAACAGCATTTGCATTTAATTTAAAACCCATTAGTGCATAAGGTCCCTTTAAAGGGACGGTCAGCTTTTGCTCTCTTACTCTCCCATTTTGCAATACAGATCTCATGTAAGTTGATGGTATAGTTGTTGACATTACAGCAAACCTGTTTGTGATTGATTGCAGTGCAGTAAACTTTAAATTGTGTGATTTTTTTGCGAAATATGAAACAACAACTAAAAAAAAATATCAGAACACGTGGGAGGTAGGTAAATGTGAATAACAAATAAATACAGGTGAAATTATTTAACAATTTTAAATGCAATTATCTTAAATTTATTGTAATAAGCAAATTTAAGTTGTTGTGAGTGATAAAAATATTGTAATTTGTGAATAATACCGTTATTTATCCAACGTCCCTTATAAGGGACGCTATGCAGACAGGACAGTTAACAATAATATTTTATTACAACAATAATATTTTATTACAGACTAACAGTAGCTGAAATACTGGAAGAGATCGAAGCTTTTGATGGTCAGTTCCAAGAACTTGACATTTTTACAATCCCACCATTGGAGGAAAATGAGACCGACCAGGATTCGGACGGTAGTGATGACGAACACGAGGCGAACTTGGATCATCTCGGCCCGAAATTATTGACTGCGGAAGGCGAGATCCAAGACGAATTCGATGACTGGAGTGACAGTGACGATGAGCCACTGGCTAAATACAGAAAAACCGTCAGTTCGAGTGTGCGTGCGGGAAATGCCTTGCGTTGGCGAAAAGTGGACCCGGTGTACGACATTCAAACGGAATGCGAAACATTACCGCCGAGTGCCGAAGCTCAAGCCGCCAGTTCGCCTACTGATTTCTTTGAGCTATTTTTTTCTGAAGGCATTATAAATTTTTGTGTTGAGCAGACAAATTTATATGCTCTTCAGAAAAATGTTGACCTGAGAATGAGTATGGATGAGGCGAGAGTTTTTATTGGCGGTATTTTGATGTCGGGGTACGCAAAATACCCCAACAAACGTTTGTATTGGTCGGAGAAAATCTGATTCGCCAAGATTGCTAGCGAACAGCATGAGGCTGAATCGATTTGAAAAAATTCTAAATAATTTCCATCTGAATGACAACACGCAAGCCCAGGGTACCGATCGGCTTTACAAAATTAGGCCACTAATTACTCACCTGAACGAGGCGTTTCTAAAGCATGGTGGAATGGACGAGAATCTCTCCATTGATGAGAGCATGATACCGTATTATGGTAGGCACTATGCTAAACAGTATATCCGTGGTAAGCCCATTCGATTTGGATTCAAAAACTGGGCTCTGAATTCCAGCGATGGATATATGCTTCAGTTCGATGTGTATATGGGCAAAAATGCAGAGAGCGTCCCACAAGGATATGGAGTAGGAGGTGACAAAGTGGTTGATCTCCTCACGAAAGCAAATGTACCACACCATAAGGGATTCAAGGTAAGAAATGAAATGTTCGTCATATGATATTACAATAATAATATAATTTACATTATAGCTTTTCATCGACAACTATTTTACGTCCGTGAAACTGTTGCGCAATTTGGCCAGTATGGGGATTTGTACATCTGGTACAATTAGAGACGGTCGCATAGAGAAGTGTCCTCTTCGTCCAATAGCCGCCATGAAAAAGGAGCAGCGAGGATCCATCTATTTTCGTTTTACTGACGATGGCAAGATTCTCGTTGTAGGATGGAAAGATAATAATGTGGTGACTATTGGCTCCAACTTCTTCAGCGCTATAATCAAGGCATGGGAGGCGTTGATAAAATGGACCAGATGGTGGCTGTGTACCGGTCTAGAATTAGACAGCGTAAGTGGTGGTGGCCCATATTTGCATATTTGTTGGACGCATCGATCGTAAACGCATGGATCCTTATGCGGAAAGTTCATCTGAACGACCCAAATTGTGGCACTCTGCTAATTTTTCGCAGGTACATAGCCATTTCGTATCTAGAGAGATACGGAATGCCGTTCTCAAGAGGATCGAGTAGAACCAGCAACCCTGATGCGCGCTACGATGGAAAAAACCATATGATTGCGTACTCGAATACGGATAAGAGATGTGCCTATTGCGGAAGGAAGTCTAACTTTTTATGTACTAAGTGCGAGAAAGGGCTTCATCCGAAAGAATGCTTCAAGCAATATCACACTTCAAATGCCCATACTGCATAGTGTCCCTTATAAGGGACGGTCCCCAAAACCCCCAAAACACATTTTTTTAATAAATCAAATTAAAACTACTTTATTAGACTTATTTCAATGCATAATGATTAAAAAAAAAGGTAAGTATAGCGCCAGGGAACTTCATGCACTAATGGGTTAAGTATGTTTCTACTTGATTTAACTATTTCTTTTACTTGGTGTTTGTTACAAAAAACAATTAGTCATTTAACTGCCTATGAAGAGCTAGCAAGTTGCGCGGTAAAGAAAATTATATTAATATGTCTAAAATTTTAACAACATAATATTAATATCTGTATATTTTTATGTAAAATAAATTATATAATATTCATATTATTACTTTTAATCGTAATAATGCAGGCATGAAATATGATTTTACTGAAAGCCATGAAAGCACAGCTTTATATAAGCGTTTAAAACCGCGCTTATTTTGTCCAAAAGTAATGCTTCCAAGTAGGAATTCGCCATATAAAACTCATATCATATGTAATCAGGTTTGTAAGGGATTCGATTTAGTTTTAGCCAATTACAAACCTGCTTGCAAATAAGCAGTCTTTTTTACTGGGTTGGTGTTTTTAATACGTACCTTTAGTGAACATCACAGTTTACTTGCGTATTTTCTCTTTTAGTTTGAGAAAAAAAAATTGCTTAATTCGTATTCCTCCTATACATCACGAATTATGATATTATGATCACAGCAAGGATTCGTATAGCTGTCATATATCTTTTTTCATAAAAAAGCTTTAAAACCTTTTGATTGGTACACATTTTTTTTAAATTTTGTCAAAAATATACAATTATTTTTTTTTTATTTCAAAATGGTTGCAAGGATATGCAACATTTGTATACATTCTGAATTATCCTAATTTTGAATAAAAGCTATCATTATCCTTACAATGCTTCCAAAATTGGTTATTGTTGCCAAAAAGTAATCACTTATATAGTGTAGGCCTCCTTCGACTGACTGATTTGAAATGCTAATAACTTTTTTATTTTTACAGTTTTTTTATTTTATTTTTTTAATGACTAAGTATGAAAAATGTCATTCACTAAATGGCGTCCATTTTAATGTTGGCATTTAATGGCTCTTTTCAAGATGTTTTGCATTAGGCTGCGCAACGTTTCTGGCTCCAATTCTGCAATTTCTGTGCGAATATTCTGCTTAGGTGGCCTAATGCTTTGTGGCTTGTTGACGTAAACTTGGTCCTTCAAGAACCCTGCTAAACAAAAAAATCAGGGGCCGTCAAATCTGTGGAACGAGGTGGCCATGCATTTTTGAAATTATTCGGTCATAAAAAGGTTCTTGCAGAATCGGCATTGTGTGTCTCGCGGTATGAGCTGAAGTTCCTTCTTGCTGGAAGCATATGTCAGGAGCTGTTTTTGTATTTTCTTTGTTTTATAACATTTGATCGTCCACAACCATAAGAAAATTCAGCAATTTTTACACGTTCTTGCATTTGGTATGATGACATAATAAAATTTTATTAAATTGTTTAGTAAATGCATTATATATACATTATAAACATTTTTTTTTTATAAAATAGTTGTAATAATACGAATGTTTCGAATTATTGGATTGACACAAAATTTTAAATAACGAGAAGGTGTGTGAGATGCTTTCACCTATTTAAAATTTTTGTCTAATAAACGCTAAACTCCGCTTATTTTGGCAAAAAGTAATGCTTCCAAATGAGAATTCGCCATATAAAAATCATGGCGTATTTAAGCAAGCTTTTAAATGATTATTTTTCGCTTACTCCCTTACAAACCTGCTTGCAGGTAAGCAGCATTTTTTACTGGTTAGTTACATAGAAGCTAACTTATGAAATTTTTTCCGTTTTGGATTATATATAATTATGTCTAAAATGACAGAAAATGTTTTTGATGTTTGAATTTTATATAATTATGTATTGGGTTATTGGTATTTTTTGTAAACATGATTGAATGTGCTTTTATATGAATGTTTTTGGTAACACATTTTTTAAATATTATATATATATATAATATTCATAGACAAAAAAAACTTGTGCACTTGTTATTTTGTTTGTACAAAACAGACTTGGGCGACGTCAATTACATTTCAAAATCGTTTACTTGTGAAATTTTTCTATATCATTAATAATTTCAGACCTACGCTCACACTTGTGAGCTTAAACACTTCCTTAGGAAATTTTAAATTTTGTCAATACCAGACATGGGACATAATTCCAATATCTGTGTATTTAATTACAGGCCAATTACTTTTTTATGTTCACTTACATGTAATTGGGTGTAATTGAGTAATTGCCCTGTAATTAAATACCCAGATGTTGTTACTGATTCCCATGTTTGGTATTAAAAATTTTACAAATTTTCCAAGGAATCGATTAAGCTCACAAGTGTGAGTGTTGGTCTGATATTATAAATGATATAGAAAAATTTCACAAGTAAACGATTTTGAAATGTAATTGACAACGCCCAAGTCTGGTACAAAAGATACCGTCACAAATTTTGTACCCAAAAATGTATCAAATCGAATTTTAAGTTAGTAAATTAATTTGTTTTAAGCTGATCGGTCACTTGTATTTTCGAGAAGTGGGTAAAAAATGGCGCAAAAGCAAATTTCAAAAGATTTAAAAGTATTAAAAGAATTAATTATAATACTATGGCAGGAGAATAATTAAATTCAAGAAAATAAACAAAATCTTTCAAAAAAAACAATTCCTTAGAACGACCAAGTGGAAGTGGTCGACCAAAAAAATTAATACTCCCCAGGTTGAACGAAAAATTTGTTATTTTGTGAAGAAAGATCCAAAAGTTTTTGCTGTTCGTATTGCTAAAGATCTTAAAAACTCTTAAATAGTTGATGTGACACCACAGACGGTAAGAAACTTCCTCCATTCAAATGAATTGTATGAATACGCAGCTCGAAAGAAGCCCCTCCTTTCCGAAGCAAATATCCCGAAACTATAATGTATGCAAATGAATCTATGAACAAAGATACTGCTTTCTGGGAAACAGTTATTTTTACAGACGAGTCCAAATTCAATATATTTGCCAGTGACGGTCGGAAATTTGTATGGAGAAAGGAAGATGAGGCTTTAAATCCAAGTAATATTACTCATACTGTAAAGCAAAACGGATTATTTAAATATTTTAAAAAATAATTTAGTGCAATCTGCTCAAAAGATGGGTTTGGAGGATAACTTTGTATTTGTCCAAGATAACGATCCAAAGAACTCGGACCTTATAGTAAAGGAATGGTTACTTTATAACACCAAAAAAGTATTGCCTCATCCTCCCCAAAGTCCGGATTTCAACCCTATAGCGCATTTATGGGCACACATGAAGACAAAATTAAAGGACTACCTGATTTCTAGCAAATAAACCCTTAAAGTTGCCATACTGGATATATGGAGTTCTATTCCCGTAGAAGAGTTCTATGGAGTTCTATTCCCGTAGAAGAAAACCTAGTCCATTCGACGACGAAAAGACTCTTAGCCGTTAAAGAAGCTAAAGGTCAACACACAAAATTCTAAAAAGTAAAATTTCTCTTTATTTATTGTTATAATTTTAAGTTTTTTCGAGCTGTACAAGTTTTTTTTCGTCCGAGAATATTGACATATTTTTGTTGTTGTTATTTTTCACTGTGTAGATAAGCATTACAAAAAAAAAAATTTGTGTAAATTTGTAATAGGGATCTCAAATATTAATTTGTTAGTAATAAATCCTACACTGATAGAAATTTGTGCGTAGTATAAATGAATTCCTTCATTAATCCAATGAATTTTTTCATAAAAAGTCCCCAAAGAAACGTTTCATTGAGTCAATGAAAGGTGTCTCATTAAATCAATTTTAATGAATGGTTTTATTGACTCAATGAAAATTTCATAGAGTATATGAAATTTTTTGTCATTTATCCTAGCCTAATCGTTATGAAAGTTTCATGTGTTTAATGAATAAAATTCATGGTTTGTATGAAATATTTTCGTTGATATTTAATAATATGCACTTTTGGTGATAATTTTAGCATAGCATTAATTTGGTGGTTATTGAGAAATTATCATTCGTTGTTATTATTTATAACGTCTGGTCTTTATAGGATCTAAAAAATATTTTTATAAAAAAAACTTCGAAAAGTTCGAAAGTAAACATCACTGGCTGTTCTGCAAAAGCGATGGCAGATTTTTGTTGAACTCAGCCTGATTCATAAAATTTTCATTACTTGGAATATTATGACATGTAAGAAAGAAATCTAACAAGAAAGGTTTTCCCGGGGCCACCCACCAATGTAGCATAGTGGGGAAAATTCTATTGTTTCTCAACAAATTTGCTAAAGCTCATAATTTTTGACGAATTCGAAAAATATAAAATCTGAGAAGTAGCTGATTAGAGTTCAGATCGAAAATTACAAATTTTGAAAATAAAATTTTTTTATCCATAAAAAATAAATATTTTAATTATTTTACTTTTTTAAAATTATGTATATTAAGAACTTAAATGATTAAAAAAATGTTTAAATATAATTACGAGGCATTACAATATTAAAAGCTGAACTAAAAATAACAATTTTAAGATATTTCTGTTTTTATTGTTTTATTTTTTACAAAATTGTTTAACTTTTCTTTACATTTTTTATAATTTGTGTTAAAAGATGACATATTTTCTTATATGTCGGCACAAAATATGTAATTTTTTATCGATCTGGCTTGGAATTTGGTAGAACGATCGACACTTATAGTTCACTTTTTCTAGTTTAATTACGACCATATTAGATAAAAATATTAAATACTGTTAACACTGTTGTTAAAAAAATAAAAATTTATTATCGTTTAGCATAACATTTTTGTGTAACATCGTTAAAACGATAACAATTTAGGTCTCAGAGAACCTGTTCCTGTTGTTTAGTGACCAACTCTTCAAATTCGTCAAAAACTGTTAGCTCTAGGCAAACTTAATAAAAAAAATTATTTATATCAAAGTTTTGGTTAATTCTGTTTAAAAGAAATTTTTCAGTTTTTTTATTTCAAAATGATAGAACAAAAAACTTTTTTTCCTATTTTTTATTGAAAAAAAAATGTGAAAATTTGTCATTGATTTAATGATTTTTTTTTATGAAATTATGAAAAAATCATAAAAAAATGTTAATGAAAAAAATACCAATATTAATGAATTTTCATTCAGTTAATGAAAATTTTCATTAAACCATGAATCGATTTAATGAAATCGTTTCATTAATACTATGAAGGAAAATTCTATCAGTGTATTTTCTGTTCATACTTCTGTCTCCGCGTTTGTCTTTATCCTGATTTGTATGTATAAATACATATTGACACACGTGCTATTTTATATGATCATGTATTTTTATATTAAAGAATATATAGTTATATATATTTTTTTTTTTTACTCGGGTTATACTATAAAAATAACAGTTGACATATTCAAATTAAGCCTTTTACAAAATCTTTAAAATTAATTTTTAAATTTTTTAAAAAAAATCAAAAAAATTATTTTTATCAAATTTGTGTATCATTTTTGATTCCATCCTAATACACAATGTGATATGATGTGTATTAAATGAGTTAATGAAGGCAAAATCAGTATTATAGGGTGTCATATGAACTTCATTGACATACTTTTTAACCTTGGTACTTGTAATGTGTGTTTTCCAACAACAACAATTTAAAAGTTTAAGTAAAACCCCTAATTATTTAACATGTCAACGAGTATATATTTGGATAACTTCTTCATACTTATTTAATATTTGTTGTTAGAGCATTTTTATTATTTTTCACCCTGCATATGAGCGTGTTTAACTTCCTAAATGTGTATCATAAACAAGAGATCCCTACGGTTTAGTATCATAAAAAAAATAAATAAAAAATCATCCACAATTTTAACTCATATCCAAATGGATGAGTGAGTGAATGAATGTGGAAGTACTTATTTTAGAATATTTTTGTACAATGTTTGTAAGCGAATAATGAAAATGAAAATGAAAAAAAAAAAATAAATAAAATAATAACGGGAAAATATTTTAATTTCACTTGTACATGCATACTTAAGCATGATGTTGTTTTTTGTTTATTTGTTTGTTGTTTTGAAAGTTAGACACGCGTTTATATTTTTTATGGCTTCATTTATTATTTTGTTACCCTGACGTTGAAATTTCTTCACAGTCTTATTTTATAAACATATACATAAATACAAGTAATTTTGGTTTATGAATTTATTTATATGAACATTTTTAATATAGTCCCAGGCAGAAAAATAAAATCGACACAGTACTGGCAAAGCGTCGGTTATGCGTTGGCAGAACGTGAGATTAACAATCTTGAGAGTATTGTCCTATTAACCGATTGATAACAGTTGCCAACAGTTGACATATGGGTGGAATTTTAAAAAATTTCGTGGTTTCCAAATATTTTGAATTCAATTAATTTTTTGAAATGTTTATAAAACATGTACATTAGGGTGATAACTTTTTTTGGACAACATTCTCCCCAGGGGTTTTCTAATGGCAAATATTGTATTAATGATAAAAAAAAACTATTTCAGTTCAATTTGGTAAAAAAAACCTTGCGCACCGACAGCGATTTCTAAAATGCCTTTAATATATTATTTTAAATTTTTTTAATAACAATTTTTTTAAAATATGGTTTATACATATGTAAGTAAGCAAATTTGGAAGAAAACTATTCCATTGACTCGAAAACGGACTTTACTATTGATATCAGCATGCCTTAATTATATAGATGTGATGGTCAGACGTTGAGGCATCAAAAAAAGTTTTTTTTTTAACTTTGTTTGATTCAAAACTTTAACGCGTTTGGTGCGGAACCTTTTTAACGATAGCGCAAAACTAAAAACGCAGTTCTTAATATTTGTCCATGCCCTACACGATTTTGTCTGGGGAGATTTGATATTTGCAAAAAATGCAAAAAGTTATCACCCTAATGTACATACAGCGGCTCAATAAAGTAATCGGACAAGCGTTAATATTATAATCATTTTAATATTTTGCATATTAAAAATGTTTTTAAAACAATTTTTCTTTTTATAATAATGTGAAATTTTATAAAACCAAAAACCAAAATTTATTTCGAATTCATTTACAAAAAAAAACTATAAAATTCAAAACTATGTATATACTAAAAAAGTAGTCGGACACTTTCAATTCAATTATCATAAACTATTGATACTTAAAATTAATACTTAGTAGGAAGTCCTTTGCCTTTTATAACAGCTTCTAATCTTCTTGGCATTGACTCAACAAGATTTCTGCAGACAGAAGGATCAATTTTCGCCCATTCGCCTTTAACGCCTTTTCGAGATCTTTTTTATTAGAAATCGTATATTTTTTAAGCTGGTTTTCTAAGTGTGCAAACAAGTGCTCGATAACATTAATGTCTGGAGACTGTGCTGGTGTTACCAGCACATGTGGACAATTATACAAGAGCCACATGCGTACAGCGTGAGCCTTATGTTTAGGATCGTTATAGAGGTAAAACTGAAATGTGTCTTTTATACCCAGTTTTTTCGACACTTGGTACCAAGTTTTCTTTCAAAATGCTTAAATATTTCTTATGGTCCATCTATTATGCATAGCTCCCCAACTCCAGAGGCTGACATGGAACCCCAAACCATCACTGAACCGCCTTCATGCTTAACAGTAGTTTTCAGGTTTTTTTCTTTAAGTTCTTCGTTAGGCTTTCTCCATACATATGACTATCCGTCTGATCTGAATAAGTTAAATTTACTTTCGTCTGTAAATAATTCTTTATTCCAGAAGGAAATATCCATGGTTTTGTATTGTTTGGCAAAATTTATTCGATTGATTCTATTAGCAGAATTAATGTACGGTTTCTCACGAGCGACTCTTCCATTATAACCATTATTACGGAGCACTAATCTGACTGTTACCGGTTACAATCTTTTTTTAAACGTTGAGAAATTTCATTAGCCAATTTCGGAGCACTAACTTTAGGATTTTTTTTTTAACCTGATTGACAATCCATCGGTTGTCCGTGCTGGTAAACAATTTAGGTCTACCAGATTTGGGTTTATTTTGCACGGAATTTGATATTTGATACACTTTAATAACATCGTGTACTTTTGATTGTGGTCTTCCAACTAAATCTCCTATTTCTCGGACCGTTTTTCCTTCCTCAAAATTTTTTATAATAATTTTTCTGATTTCTTCAGATAACTTTGATTTAGACATTTTCACTAATTTTAATAAAAAAAACGTGTTGAAAACGAATTTCTTCTTCTTTTTATAGTTCACGCTACTTTCACTTGTGTTGACAAATGTAAACAGCTAAAAAACGGAGATTTTCCTAGTTTGTTTTGTAAAAACAAAGGTGTAGCCATATGTCCGACTACTTTTTTGACGTCTTATTTTACATCTCAAAACATTTTTATTTAAAATAAAACAAAATTAACAGAATATTTTTTTTTAATGGTTTTTAATTTTTAAAGGGCAATAACGTAACATAAAAAAAACAATAATATCGATCATAATTCATATTTTAATGTAGCAAATATTAAAGTGATTAAAATAAGTGCATATATCCGACTACTTTATTGATCCACTGTACATTTTAAATCCAGCAACCCGTTTCGGTCATATTATTTGATAAAAATAATTGCTGATTGCACAAATATTATATTATTATTATAAAATATAAAAACAATAGGGCACCAAATTTTGCAGGTGATATTGGCAAAATACTTGATTTGCATACAAAATTGGGTGTTTCTGGGACAATATTAGTTATAACTCTGGTAATTTCGGACAGGGTGGCTTTTATAAAAATATCAATGGTTTGCCTGTACCATATTTTTGTATGGTAGGCAATTTCTATCTGCGATGTTATTGTTGTTGTTCTTCTATATGTGATTGTATTCGAACATTTGTATATGATTATTATTATAATATGGTTAAGTTTGTTTTTAGTTTTTCTTAACAATTTTATGATCATGTATATAGTATCAGTAGTTTAACTTCATGGTCGATTTAATTATCAATAGATTTAAGGTCTTTTAGATACAGTTAGTTAAAACAACTATTAACAAAAGAAAATGGTTAAAGTTTCGAAATATATTGTTTATTATTGTCAATTTGTCTTGCATATATTTTACATAATAACTGCCCAGTGTAGAAAGGTTAATGACATGTCATTACTTTTTTCACTACCAGTAATGATACCAGCTTACTCTGTACATTACTTTAACACATATAATATGGACTTAATTACTCCAAAGTGTAGGAAGGTTAATGACATGTCATTACTTTTTTCACTACCAGTAATGATACCAGCTTACGCTGTACATTACTTTAACACATATAATATGGACTTAATTACTCCAAAGTGTAGGAAGGGTAATGACATGTCATTACTTTTTTCACTACCAGTAATGACACCAGCTTACTCTGCGCAGTACTTTAACACTAGTTAACTTGCCAATTATTTCAATACAAAAATGCGTTATCCATAAGTACTTATTTTTTAACATTATTATATATATGTTCTAAAATTTTTTTGAAATTTTTATACTCATTATTTTTTCACTTCTAGTAAGTACACACATAACTAATCATTTTTGATTTGTTGTAAGCTGGAAAGTAATGACATTTTGTGGAAGCAAGTCGTTTATGTGTTTTATCTATCAAGTATAACATGTCGAGATAGCTCAGATGGCAGATCTGATGACAGACAGCCGGAAGTCCGCGTTCAAATCCCGTTTGGGCACATTTTAAAAAAAAAGTTTTTTTGGTATAAAATTTTTTTTGTTTTTAAATTTATTTTTACACTCATTAACGACATAGGTATTTAGTAATGACATGCCATTATTTTCCATTACACCCCATATATAAGTAATGAGACACAATTTTAAGTACTTGCCATTACCAAATATGTACTTATATAACCCGTTATATGGTAATGCTTTTCTACACTGGGTCAATTTCTATATAGTTTTTTCATTTCAGTTTTCTAAGGGTAATATTATAAATAATGCCAATAAAACTTCCATTAAGCAATTTATTAGGCAATACAACCCTATAGTCCTTTTTACATTTTATATTAATATCATTTTATATTTCTCACATTTCTTTACGCATTTAAAAAAAAAATATTATAAAAATACAGTCTTGATATCATTTCCAACTACTTGGTAGCATATTAACTCATATAGTTTTTTTTTTTGCATTAATTATGCAAAAACTACACTCATTTAAAAAAGGTAGTACAAAAGTCTATTAAACGGTTTTCAATTCAGCTGAACAAATTTTAGCCGTTGTTGTCGTTTAAAATAATTATTTAGCTAAACCCGAGTAAAAATTTGAATTTGGACTCTAATATAATTATATGTATCTAATTTCATAAGTTTCTATATAATTACAAACACATGCAAATTGATCCGAAAAATGGGTCATCTTCATGTATCTAATTATATCAAATTAGATATAATTCGACACAATTCTCTGCGAGATTTGTACATATCCGGGACTTTAAATTATATCTAATTTGAGGTAAATATATCTGATGTTATAAAATTTAGCCGATAATAGGTATGCTTCAAGTTACGCTGAAAGCATTTAAGTTGAAAATTTAAATTTTTAGAAAAAAAACAATTTTCTAGGCCCAAGTTTGCGTAAATGAAATATAACGAAATTTTTGCTTAAAAATATTTAATATTTGTCGTATAAAATGCACCCATTTTTTATTTGAAATTATATATAAGAAATCGCTTTAAAATGATTTCGTTATATAATTAATTAATATCAGTTTGATATAATTTTACTAAAATAAAAATTTAGTTTTTCAAGACCATTAATTGTGCAATGAAAATGAAAATTTTTCCAGTTCGAGGCCATATGCCTTTATTACGATATTGTCCTAACAAATAATCCTTAGAGTTTTTCTTTTCAAATTTATTAATTGACCACTTTCAGGAATGTGTTGATAGATCTATTTCGGGAATTTTCTAAGTTCCCATCATCCGAACACTTTTTGAAAGAAGTGGCAATCCCATGCAAAACATCAAACATTCATATAAACTAGTTTTCTCACTGAATGAGAACTAATATATGAGCTCGAAGTTAAAGATTATCCCCATTGATCAGAAATAAATTGAAAACTTATTTGTTATGTGCACGTCTACCTTTGGTATACATATAATACAAAAAATACAAAAATTCTATAGATTATTGATTAGGACAATATCCTAATAAAGAAATATAGAGTATGGCCTCGAACTTGAATAACTTTAATTTTCATTAATTAATATGTTTATTTACATATAAAGTCATATGTAAGAAAATCTTGACTTGCAGATAAATTAATTTGATTTTGAAATTTACCAATGCATGTATGGGATTATATTATAATGCTGTATTAAAGTAAGATTATAATATATTTTTAGTATGACATCACATAGCATTTAAAAATGAAAGTAATGAAATAAAACTTAACATGAGACCATGTATAATCATATCGATCACTATATATATTTGGATTATTATTATATGGCTTATATAGTTACATATTGGGTGAGATTTGGAGACATATAATAATATCGGTTACCATATAAAAAAATATGTTAACAAAAATTATCAGACATATTTGTATATAATGATATATGCCGTAATATGACTCAATTCAAAATGTGATATGACTTAATCATATTATATATGACTAGATGTAACTATTTTTAAACGGGAAGTTATAACTTAACTCATCTTACCACAAGAACATTTTTTTAAGCTAAGTAAAGTAATTCGAGTTTCTCAAATTTACACATTTGCCAATTAATTTAAACTAAATTTGTTTTCAAACCACAATTTTTAGTATCGCCGCTGTCACTTCATATTTTCTCATATTTTGTTGTTTGTAATTGTATATGTTACATAATCGGTTAAATAAAATGAAGAAATAAAAAAAATTAAAAATTATACAGCGTTACAAACTTGACACATAAAATGAAGAACAAGAGTACCGACCATTGATATTTGAGCCACTCTTATTATAATCGCCTACCCAGTCACATCGATCACATTTTTCGCAAAATTTATTTAAAATTGTTGATGTTTAACGAAGTTTTTTTTGTATTTAAAATTTTTAATATAACATAGTTTCTCGATATTTTCCATGGTAAATACCGATAGTACACTCAAGACAAAAATATAGTAAAGGCAGGAACAAATTTTGCTGAGTCAGCTAAATTTTAGGCAGTAGGATGCTTGCAAAGAGATTGTTTATGTCAGCAAAATCTTTTGCTGAAAATCAGCGAAAATTAGTAAATTCAGCAACAGTTTTGCTAACACTTAGTTGATTAAAAATTTAAAAATCATTGCTAAAAGTTAAAAAAATTGTTGCTGAATATTAGTACACTAAAAAAAAAAAAAAACTCAAAAAATTTGTAGAAAAATTATACTTTAGTTAATTTATTTGCTGAAAATCCTAAACATTTTTTTCTGCTACTTTTCAAAACAATTTACAATAAGTTATTAGTTACAAAATAAAAATGTTCATACTCCCACATTAACGTCATGAATTAATGCTTTATCTGACAATCTATAAAAATACAACAAACAAAATTATCTTTCAACTACTTACATCAATGGTTTTCTAAATGATGGCATCTTTTAAAGGAGGCCTTATATAATTCTAGAAACGAAACGAAATAATAACAAAATGTGACATAAATAACCCTTAGTATGCACTAACAAGGGAGGTACCCCGAATATGTTGTAATGGAGCAAAAAAAAAGAAACCAAGTCTATTTGTATTTCCAGAAGAATGGAATAAACCGAAAAAAACGTAAAATGTGTAATTTTTAAACCCCACTTAGTAACGCCTAAACATGATATTGGGCAGCTAAAAAAACACGGGTCCGTTAAATTTTTATTCTCTACAACATATTCGAAGTTCATATAAATGTGTCGGTCACGGTCGGGATACCTCCCTAGTAAGAAAGAGAAAAACATACCAAGTTAACTGAAATATGTGTAATTGTCTTTCGTTTTAGTCCGTATACCTGCACGTATATTTGTTTGCAATATAAAACTGCCAATTTGACAACACTACATTAATTATCATTTTAAACATTTAGTTTACAAATACACATTTAATCTTTATTAATTATTTTGTCTTTAATTTTATTAATATACAATTATTTTCACAAGCTGGTGACAACACCAAATTTAAATTGTTTTAATCCACAATATTGTTTTATGTATGAAAAACAGATACAAAAATCTACCATTCTTGATTTTTTATATGTCTCTTAAGAGTTGTACTTTTTAGTATTATTTTCTCTCCTGTACTACATCTTCACATGCAGCGACATCTTCATTCTGCGTATATTTTTCAGTATGGTTGTCGTCCACACTATTAATGTACTTATCAGCTCAATCTATTTAGCAAAACAAATTACAAAAACATTAGTAAAATATTGGCAAAACATTAGTTCAAAATAATTTAGTGCTGAATAAGTGTAACTAACATTTTAACTGAAAGCATATCTCAAAAAAAAAAACTGAAAAATAGTATACTGGATTTACAAGACGTTTACTAACTTTTCTACTAATATATTTTTTTGAATGTACGCTTAGTAGCATTTAGGTATAAATATGCAGCATTACCAAGTTAATCCGCGGTTCTTCTCAGTTTCTATTATATATTACTATTTTTGCACAATTTATCATCATACAAATTAAATTTTAAAATATTTGGTAGACATTCACTGTGGTGAAAGTTTTTGTTAAAATAACTTTCGTAAATATTAACTTTTTCGGCTGAATTTTGGTACACGCGTTTTGGCCATAAACGGCATTTTCTTATTTTTCCTATTTACACGAAATAATTGTTCAGATTTGTCTTTTTGCTTATGAGAAAAAAAATGCTTTGATTGATTGCGAAATGGTATGGAAAATTGATCAAAAATAGGGAACTTCTGCTTTAAAAATATGTATTTGTTTGGGTTGTAAAACAGTTCCTACAGTTGTTTTTCGTCATTTAAAAAACAAAATAAACAAATGTTCTGTGATAATAGTAGTTAAGTTTAAAGTAGTTCATTGTTTTTCGTGTAATTATTTATTTAAATTATTTTATTAAATTTGTCTCGTCCAATTTTACAAATAAATTTAAATACATAATTGACAATGTAAAGATATATAAATCAAATAATAAAGTTCACCACTGCTGAAGAAGTTGGAAAAAACCCAACGAAACGTCCAGTGAAAGGATGAAATAATTTCTTTTATTTACATCTATACAATTAATTGTGACCATCATTAGCCCGTAATAAAACACAAAATATTTGTTTCCTTTTTATTAACATGTGTTTCATTTTTACTACAATTGTAAGTCATATTTTAAACATTAAAAAAAAAATTACAAAATTAGTTGAATTTACTTAAATGTAAGTCGTACTTTCTTTAAGTGAAATTTCATTTGTTTTTAACTACATTTGCAGTGGTCTTTACCTACATAGTTTCTAAGTGCAGTAAAAACAAAGAAAAACCGTGTTATAGTGCACATTATTAACCAAATTTGATACACGAATGTTGCTGATGGTCTTATATGTATTTACCATAAAACCTAAGATAAAATATTTTATTTTTAAAATTTTATGTGTAAAAAACTTTGGCAAGATTAAAAATGTTAATGCAATTTCGCTAAAAATATGGCCCATAAGTGAAAATACTGGATACTCTACCGTGGCCGTAATATTAAGGATTGATGGTTAATGTTGCAAAGTCCATTAGTCCAAAGCACATTTTTAAAAAGTTATGGAATGCCAAATGTTATTGGATGGTATTGGCGGCAACCATACTAGAATTGTAAAGCCATCAACTGATGTGTCTTTGTATTACATAAGTAAGGGATATTACATATATAAATTGCAATGATTGTGAGAGTAGACCTGGGTCTTGTCATGATGCATTTATTGGCGTATGATCTATGTCAGAAGATACTTTAGTAATTAGCATACAAATTATCAACAAAATGGGTGGCTTTTAGGTGATTCATGCTACAGCTTGCAGCCTTTCTTAATGACCCCCTACAAGAATCCACAGTTTTGTTCTATGGAACATATAATCAATAAAAAATGTTGCTCATCGCGGAACATTGTAGAACGGGCGTTGTGGTGTAATGGTTAGCGCGTTGGACTGTTACACAGATGGATCCGGGTTCGATTCCCGGCGAAGGCCAGCAACTATTTAGAACACTAATATATATGTTTTTTCTATCCCTTATATGTATCCCGCCTTCGGTGTTCTCGTAACACTTTACCCCACCGAAGTAATATAATGAATCAGGGCGATGAACCAAAAAGTTTCAATAAGTTCGCCAACTCTCTATCAGGTGGCGGACACCAACTGTTCTAAGACTTATCATCTACCGCAATTACAGTTTTGCAATGAGAAAGCAGAAAGCACCACATTAATTAATAAGAAGACTTTCCTGAGTGTGGCTTCTCTTAAAAAAAAAAAAAGAAATTGGATATGTCAAGAGTCGATTTCGATACATCCAAAGTACATCTCTTCACTGTAGTAGTTAAAATTATAAATGTGTGATGTGCACTTCATTTTATCTGCAAAGCTTTCAACTTTTAAAATAATTTAATTAATGACAAAATAGTACATGATGATGATGATGAAGAAAAAATTGACGAAGAAGAATCTGAAGGACTAGACAACGTCAAAGCTGCAATATTGCCAATAGCTTTAGGTTATAAGAAATATATTATTATAAAAACAAACCAAAAAAAAAATCACAAAATTTAGTACTAAATAAACAACAAAAAAATACTTCACAAAACGTTGTTCTAAATTAGAAATAAAATAAAAATATTTAAAAAAATAAGGAACTTAATTTTACATTGAGATCATATTCTCTATGAGATAAGAAGCCTACATTATTTGTATTGTAAGGCAAGTTGTTAAAATCATCCGGTAATTATTGGTTGCCCATCATTACATCAAACTTTAATGTTTCAAGGGTGTCAAATTTGTCATTATCAACCTAAAATATATAATTAAGGATTTGAATTAAATTTGTTTCTAAAAAAATATTTAATTGAATCAATTAATATTTTAATTGACTTTTAAATATATAAATACATATTTTATTTTAGACACAATTCTCAAATTATGTTTTAATACAGTGTATACTTAAATAGAAAGTTTTCAGTATAAAATACCAAATTCATTTGAAGTTTGCAAAAAAAAAAAAAAACACAGACACAAACACAAAAAGACGCGGAATTAGCAAAAACACTCATACCAACGTATCGTTCACACACTCTTTTGTATCATGTGTTTTTTTTTTTTTTTTGAAGAAGTTATTTTAAACTTTGTTTCCTTTTTAATTTTCAATACAAGTTTTAATTGATATCATCATTGCCATGATAGGTGCAAAATCAATTAAAATATTAATTGATTTAAACCATTTTTTAATCAAAAGCCGTTTTTAGTTTTTTCGTGTATTTATTTTAATTCCGATTTCTCCATATTAATAAAAATTTTTTCTTGTTGAAGTTTCTGTCGTTTGTTTTAACCAATATTCTCTTTTTTCCATTCAATAATGGTGTCATACACTAAAAAAAAAGTCATACACTAAAAGAAAAGCTTCAGCAAAAAATACTTAAGGTATGTAAAGATATTATTTGTCCATATCTTTCCAGAATTTTTAACAAAATGTTTGACACTTTAACATATGGAAATTATACCAATACCAAAAGAATCTAAAGCTACGCCGATAGAAAAGTTTCGACCATTTGCTTTGTTACCAATAAGTAATAAGATTTATGAAAAAATACTCTTCAAACAACTGTCTTCATATTTTGAAGTCAATAATTTATTATGCATTTGAAGCATGCATTGTCAGGATGTGGCACAGAAGAAGCGGTCATATACGTAATAATAAATGTAGGCAAAGGTTTGGATTGGATTTGGATTTGGATTTCAGTGGTGTGGGTGGTATATTTTACGACTTCTCTAAAGCGTTTCATTTTGTCGATCACTATATAATGTTAAATGTGGAGTTCCTCAAGGAAGTGTTTTGGGGCCAATGTTATTTAAAATTTACGTAAATTATATACAAAAATCTTTAGTTATTTGGAAAAATGTTTATGTACGCGGATGACATAAGTATTTTTTATCCTTATAAGCATGAAACTGCTTTAAATGCTCATATGGAGTACAATTCTGCATTCATTTCAGAATATATAAGTCTTAATATATTGAAGCTAAATGCTGAAAAACTAAAATATTGCGATTTATACCGTATTTAGGTCACAATGAAATTTTAGAATACGGGTAGATGGAAATGAAAGACAATAAAGTAAATGACATAAGTCACTTTTATCTTTATAAGCATGAAACTGCTTTAAATTCTCATATAGTGTACGATACTGCATTTATTTCAGAATATGTAAGGCTTAATAGATTGAAGCTAAATGCTGAAAAACTAAAATATTGCTATTTAGACCATATTTAGGTCGTAATGAAGTTTTTAGCATATGGGTAAATGGAAAAGAAGTACATAAATGAAAGACTTTCAACAAAATACCTTGGTGTGCACTTACAGAGTAATATCTCGTGGGATACACATATTCAAAAACTAAAATCGCAAGTATTATCTGTAGTTCATAATGCTATGAATAATTTCAACACGAAAACAAAATTGTTGATCTGTCAGGATTTAATACACAGTCATTTATACTACAGTAAAACCCGGTTAAGACGAACTACGAGGGACCAAAAAAATTAGGTCGTCTTAAGCGAGGTTCGTATTAAGCGTTTTTTTTTTAACGATAAAAAATATGTATTTATTTAAACAAAAACAAGATTTTTACATAATTAAAAAATAAAAAATAAAATTAGCATTTCATGCATTCACAACTAAAAATTCAATTAAAATTCTTCATTTAAAAAAAATCATTCGTTATAAGTTTTTCTATTACCATAATATGATTGTCAGCTTCTTCGGCACATGATTTTATTCGAATATATCACTTGACAAATTTTCAACCTCGGGAGGATTAACAATTTCCAATATTTCTTCACCTTATAAAGTACACATAGAGAAATAAAGTTCCAACCGAATTGAAAAGTGTATTTTAATAGTAACAACTTATAAATTCAGTTAGAACGGCTATATTTACATAAGATCACTAAATATTTTGGGTGCTGCAACTAAAATTCAGTTAAATTAACAGAATTTTGTTGTGATCCGTTGTACCAACCGACTGAAATTCGTAATAACGGAATTAGAATCGTAGTAACCAAATTTCAGTTGGCAAATTGCTAAATTTTTCTCTGTGTGTATGTGACGTCAAAACATTAGTATCTATATCTAGAAAGTCATCCACGGATATGAAATTCATATTAGGTCTATCCCATTAAACGGATAAATAGTGTACTTAACACGGTAATTTGCATAAAAACGAGTTTTTGGGACCGATTAAAACAGTTTGTAATAATCGAGGGTTCGTATTAAAAGATATATTTTATATGAAAATTGTTGCCAAAACGTAGGGACTTTTAAATTAGTTCGTATTAACCGAGGGTTCGTCTTAAGCTAGTTTTACTGTATTTATATTATTATATATGGTCATAAAAAAAATCAATGATTTTAAATCTCTACAAAGAGCTCAAAATAGATCATTGAAAACAATTTGCCTCTGATGTATTCGACAATACCATTGTATAAGTACACAGCTTTAACCATTCAAAAAATTCAACTTCTACTTTATGTTTTCAAATCTTTGAATAACATTGGCCAACATACACTTACTTTTTCAAGTAATCAAACAGCTTTCAACACACAAAAATTAATACGAATTTAAGAGTAGACCGATGTCGATTGGAAACCACAAAACACATTGGTAGTTAATGGTTTAATTAATAACCTTCCTCAGAATATAAAAAATATTGTTCGAATTTTCATTTTCAGAAAAAACGTTAAAGTTTGTCTTTTACAAAATTTAGAAATGTTATTAGTTGATCTGAGTTCGATCTTGAAGCTTTTATTTTATATTTTAAAATATTTGCCAACTCGCCTAAACAATGTCTTCAAGACGCAGAGGCGCTACATATTGTACAATACTTAGCATGAATAAAGAATAATAAATTAAATTAAATTAAAAAAAAGATACTTGCAGAAAAATTGCTAGTATCAGCAAAAAAAAAAAAAAAAAAATACCAAACATTTTTTGTCAATTTTTCTGATATTGGCAATTTTTCTGCAAAGAATCCTTAGTAAATTCAGCAAAAAATGTTGCCGGATGTTCCCAGCAAAAATGTTGCTAATTTTACGAACTTTTTGTTTTTAGTGTATTTCTTTTCTATCTTTATATCGGGTTTTTCTTTTTTGCAGTTCTACCATTTAGATTCATCTCTCTTTAAGTCTATTATGGTATCATATTTATTTCGTAGGTTTTTCATATTATTTTTACTACTTATGAGAATGTTTTTATTAGCCACCTGGTTTTCATAAATTGTAAATAGGTAAGGCAATGACAGGTATTCTTAACTCTAAATATAATGTTAAATATTATTTACATTTTGGAGAAAATATAAAAAAACTTAAGGATACAAGATGATGAAAACTTCATTACATTTGGAGTTGTATCTTTATTTACGAATATACCAATAGATATGGCTCCAGATATTATTGCATACAAGTTTGATATTATAGGGAAATACACAAAAATTGAATAGACAATTTTTCTACGTATTCCAAAACTCTATATAGTGGACAGCACAGACAGAAAACAATTTTGTAGTTGCAAACGAACTATATAGATAGATTCACGTGCGTTCACCAAAATTTATTTTATTTATAAAAAAAGAAAATGTATGGCACGAACCGGCAATCTTCCGTTTGTCAGGCAAATACTTTAACTCCAGCCTTAACCTTAAATTTCAGCATATCTAATTTAAAATTTTAAAATATGTTTAAAAAAAGATTTGTATGTACAACAAAAATTCGGTTGCTAATCTTAGTATTTTATTAGAGTTACTAAAACTATAAAAAAATTAATATATTATTTTAAAATTATTTTATTAAAAAAATATTTTATGTCGCGAACTGAACTCGAACCGGTGACCTTCTGCTTGTCAGGCAGTTTCTTTAACTCTAGCCCACACACAATTTAACTTTGTATTTTCAAATTTCTACCTTGAATATTTTTTTTTTTTCAAGTTTAAATATGAATGTCTAAAAATAGATTTGTATGTACAACAGAAATTGCGTTGCAAATCTTAATTTTTTATTAGAGTTACCAACACTTTTAAAAAGCTTTATATAAATTGGTAACGAAAACTAATATTTTAGATACAGTGATTTTTTTTTTTGCAGGTGAAACTAATATTTGATTTTAACTGCAAATATTATATTCAAAAGATAAAATTTCCGAGAAGTGGTTGCTTGTTGGTATTAAAGGTAATGTAGAAGATAACATTTTTTCAATATTGATAAAAAAAAAAACTATTTTTTGAATGATGTGGCTGTGGTTTGGATATTTTTATGTATTTTCTGTTTACAATATAGTTTAATTCTTCTGACGATGAATTTTAAGTACTTACAATTAAAATTATTAAATAATGACTAAATTTTGTTGGTTCCAATGAAATTCCAACCAATTTATTTTCTGTGTGTACATTTGCTAGAAAAACTTTTTCTCTTACTTATTTGTTTCAACAAATTGCTGGTTTTTAAAACTTTTTTCTGCTGCCAATACATATGTACATAATGGAAAAATCTTTAAGAAGCATTTGGCGTTGCAAAGTCATTAAGTATAATTGACGTTATGGCAAGACATACGTTTGCACGTAGAAATAAAAATACTGGTACATTAATTTTAAAGGAACACAACAACTACTTTGGCTTTTAAAAGGTAGTAGCAATTTCAATACTTAACAATCTAAGCACCACCTTACTGCAGTATTTTAAAATATGTGTTTTTTTTTTAAATACAGGTTTGGTATTGCCAGAAACATATGGAGATGCATATGTATATACAATTTAATCAGAGAAGTAGGAAATAGTTTTATCCGAACGTACAGCAACCTATAAAATATGTTAAAAAAAAAAAAATAAAAAAATACCGGAAATATGAAACTTAAATCGCATGATTTCAAATCACGGTAATAAAAGTCCATTCCAGCATAAACAGGATAGGAACTCACTACCAAACTATTTACGTGCAGCATTACGTTTGTTGGCGATGACCCAAACATAATAATGGATACCCGTTACCCTCTCTCTTACAAAAAACACTAAGTAATGGATACCTATTTCTTTTGCGACATCGCGAATAAAAGTAATGAAGCGAGTAAACACACTCTGAATTTTACAGGCGATGAGCATAAAACTAATGGGTGGACTCGTTACCTTGTGGGGGATAAAGTAATTGGTTACTTACATGGTGACATGTTTTGAAAAACTAATGTGTCTATAAATAGATTTTCATAAAAAAGAAATTTATAAAAAAAATTATTACAAATATTTTTTTTAATTCAATAAATAACATGGCGACGCTGAGATTCGAAACTGGGGTCTCTGGTTGTGAACAATTAGTTATGCGAGAACTCTACCAACTGAGATATCGATACATATAACATCTGGTTGCTTAAAATGTAAATGAATTATTGTGCTTCGTGTTTGCGTTCGTGATATCAAAAATATACACCTGACCCTCAAGTTTACAAAAAATCACAAAGTAAGGTAACTATAAATAGATTTCCAAAAAGTTATATTAATAATCACTTTACATTTATAATTCATGCACTATGTAATTGATGATCGGTAAGTCATTATTTTATGTTTGTAAAAGGTAATTAGGTATCATTACATGAGTATTTAATTATCGGTAACTCATTATTGCTGAAGGTAAGGAATATTCATTACAAAGTAATGCATTGTGTAACCCATTATCGGTAACTCATTACTTTTTGTTGGGAAATAATGCTACAGGTTAGGAGTACACACTACAAGGTAATGCATTACTTTATCGCACACATTACTAAAGTTTTCCTGGGTAGTCTGGTTTTATATTGAAGCTCTGTTTTTGTCGGGATACGTATTTCAGTGTTTTTAAGTTGGAAGGCAAAGTTTTCTGCCTTTTTCAAAATGTTGTTCCGCTACGCTACTGCCATAGTTTTACAGTTAGTTTTACCTGCTGCAACCATTTTCATTTCGAAAATCGTTTGCATTATTTATGATCGAGTAAGTTGTATTAATCTTCAGTTTATGCTGCACAAAGTATAATAAATGATGTTGCTCTGTTTTCTACACATACGCACATAAAGAAAATAACAGGAGTAACAATAATACATGCCAACAAAAAAATATTGTAAAAGAAAATAGTCTATTAAAACTACAAATAAGGAAATGCCTTACACTTTAAAGTGCATACTTGAATATGAATAAAGAACTAGTACATACAATTAAAGAAACCGATTAGGTAAACATTTTCTCAATGAATATGAAAATGTTGTTTTGTTAGAACTGATCAATTAACTCTTTCATGGAAGTTCTCAAAATGAGATATAACTTGAAATTTCGATATATAATAAAAAAAAAAATGTGAAACTGTCGGATCCGCGCAGATCGCCAAATCGATCTTTTATCTTATTTTATTTCATATAAAGGGTCCGCCATCTAACGTTTTTTTTCAACTAGTGCTTATTTCGTGAATGGTAACACTTAGCTCATGTCTGATTTGACAGATTTGATTAGTTTTATCCTTCCGCTGAACGAATATGAACAACGCTGGGAAATATTGCGACATTACTTTAAAAATCATCAAGCGAGAGACAATTGACGCTTTAAAGGACAATATTCGTGAAGCCATTGGTGAAATACAGCTGCACAAAATCGATAATGTGCTTAAAAATTGGACCGATCGTGTATTCCATTATTAAACGGAAGGATCCCTGCGGGAAATGAAGGGTCGATTGATCCAAAGTGGTAATTCTGTGATATATGATTGGGGAGCACGTCACTAAACTGGTGAAACCAAAATTGTGGTGCACCAAAAAGTGTTAATTTGGGTGAAATGTGCAATCATGTGACTATAGTTATGGTGACAAAACATTCACTGGTTGGTACCAGATACATCACGTAACTGGAGAAAAAGTAACATAACATCAAAGTGTACTGATACAACTAGGGTCGTTGCAGTTGGTACTGGTCATTGAACTGGCTCAAAACCGTTAGCAATGAATGAAAACATGGCAATTAGTACCAAAGGATGCAGATCCTTGACTGCTTCCAAGTGGTCTCAACACTGAAGGAATGACAGATATGGCGATTTAACAGCTTATTAAAAAACTTGAAACACTACAAGAATATACAAAAAAATTAAAATTTCAAAATTTTTGCATATTGGTTTCGAAATATTTTGTTAAGATATTTTACAAGATTTTTGGTAACGATTATTTATGTGTAAGTAATTGGCAATTTCAAAGAATTTCTTTGGGAACAAAATTGATAGTGAATATATATATTTTTTTACTCTGCTTTATAAGTTATACATTTAATTTGTGCTGATTTGTTGCAGCTCCTTCTTTTTATATAGATATTATTGTCAACTTGAATTATAATGCAGAATGCAAAATTAAAATCTTCATGAAGTGCTTTTTAGAAGTGTTGGAAAAAATAAATTAGTAGAAAATGTTAGCAAATAAAGAAAAAACTTGCAAAAAATTTATATTTTGAATATCCGGACTTCTTGTCTAGTTTATGTAGTTTTCTAAATTTAAATTGTTATAATGAATTTAATGTTGTAGTTTTTTGTTGGGTATAGACAAAATTAACAATTTTTATAATTGATTTTTGTTGTGCCTTTTTGAAGGTTTTTTGAGCAGGTGGTATGACACGCTGTTTTGAATAAGTGCAGCGACTAGTTCCGGACGGTCTATTAAGCAACCCGTACATAATATGACACACGCTGAATAAAAAGTGACATGTTACTTGCTAATTACTTTCCGCATGCCCGGCGACATGTACCCCTTAGGCTAGTGCAGTGGTACTTTACAAAACTATTAAACTCCAACTACTCCTAAAACAGAACACATTTCGCTTAATATATGACCAGTTTTCCTTCAACAATTTTTCTCCAGTTCTACGATACGTACACCTACACCAGTCACGTGATAATTTTTTCCCCATTGGTTCTGTTGCATATCATATAAATCCTAAAATGGTCATACTTTGACACTCCCTACTTCTAACTTGTCCCGTAGCATATTCATTTCAGTCGGTACGGTGATAGGTTACCTTGGTCAAGTTATTCGCCACGTCCCACAGTGCTCCAAAGGTGGCAATTGTCACCTCCTATGACAAGCCCATGTTAAAGGTACCGGTCACTTTCATATAACAGAACCGAAACTTGGACTGGTTCATACACATAAAGTTCTAGTCACGTGACCATACCAGTGACTAGTCCATTTCCCGCAGGGATTGTACTTTCAAATAAAAAAAGAAATTTGAGAAAGTATTCAGTAGTTTTTTTTTATAGCATTTTCAAAAAAAAAAAGTTATTTGGCGGACCCTTTATATGCATGTACGTAATAGGGAATTATTATATATTTTTTTTTAATTAACAAAGTATTTTGTTCTTTTCCAGATTTGTTATTCAATTGTATCATCTAAATGATGTGGAAGACCTACAATTTTTATTTATATTTAAAAAATAAAAAAAAAAAATATTTAAATGTTTGCCAAATAAATGAACTAAAGTTAATATTTTCAATTAAGTGTTTATCAATCTATCTACTAAGATCCAGCAAAAAGTTTAATTGATTTCAACAAGTCGATTTTCATTTTTATTCCACTAAGTATCAACATAACTATTTGCTAAATTTAGTAATGTTTTGCTACTGTTTTTTTTTTCTGCACTTATCCTCTCATTAAAAATTTTGCTGACTCAACAAACTTTTTTGCTAGCTTTACTTACTTTTTTTTAAGTCTTGGTTAATAAAATGGTTAGCGCATTTAAATGTTTTTGGTTGACCTAGACTTTTGGGCAACATTTAAAATAATATTTATTGTCAAATGTTCACTTTAAATTGTTTTTTTTTGTATGTTTAAAAAATGTAAAGGCTTCTATCCAATTATTACACAGACTACGACAAAAGAATTTCAATTGTCTCAACAGAAATTCAATGATGACTAAGAAAGATCGACATCTGCAATCGAACTAGTCGATTGGATATCGAACCAGTCGTTTGGTACTACCGAGTCAGTTTTCGGGCATAAGGTGAGATTAAGTAAATTACTTTGTGTACTACACGTTAAAGTTGACCATGAACATGTATGACCATGTACGAGGGCGGATCACTAAGACCGTAACTTTTTGAATGAAATACAGTTTTTTTTTGCAAAAAAAACATGTATTACTTTATATACTAGTACTAGTACTTTATAATACATTATTATGTATTACAAAACACTTTTATTTTTAATTTCTGCAACCCTTAGGTGGAATATGAACGCGTTTATATTAGAACTCACTTTGATAACCTTTCCAATAATAACATTAGTAATAGGCAATTGATGGGAAGGAAACAAAATTTGCTAAAAAGATCACAGTTAAGAATATGTTTGCAGGTAATTTTACTTTTTTGCAATAATTCAAATTTTTTAAACTTAAACATAGATATATTTGCCATTTATTAATAAGCACCCAGTGTGCAAACGGTAATAATGTCATTACTTTTCGGTCTACCAGTAATGACACCAGATTACTCTCTGCATTACAAATAATACGACTGGCGAATTTTCCCATTACTTAAATAAAAAAAAAAAAAAATGCGTTAGCCATCAGTATTTAGGCTCATTATTTTTTTCACTCAAGCAAGTACATATAAAGTGTCCGCCATCTAACGTTTTTTTTTCAACTAGTGCTTATTTCGTGAATGGTAACCCTAGATCATGTCTGATTTGACAGATAATTAGTTTTATCCTTGTGCTGAACGAATATGGTCCGTATGTTCGTTATCTTGTGAAAAGATTGGAAGAAACTGGCATCCTCATCGGTAAACCAAAGCGTGAAAAGCCAAAAACAGTGCGTACACCCGAGAATATTGCCGCTGTGGCAGAAAGTGTGCGTGAGCCCCATCAACATCAATTCACCATCGTTCTCAACAATTGAATATTTCGGAGACATCATTGAGACGAATTTGCATAAAGACCTTGATATGACGCCATACAAAGTCCAATTGGTACAGGAGTTCAAAAAAAAAACTTATTTGGCATACCCATTACAACTGCTTATTTTAATTTTTGTAAGCTGGAAAATAATGACATTTTTTTGAAAATTAATTGTTGGACTCATTGTGTTTGTCCATACTAGCAGCCGCGGATCCAGGCGGAGGGAATGAGACATTTGCTCCTCCAAAATAAAATTGTTCAACATATAAATGTGAAACAGATAAAAAAAGTTAATTGAAATCACTCTAACTTGCCTCCACAAAACATTTTCCAGGATGCGCGCCTGATACTAGTAAGCATATTGGTCCCCACATATTTTTTGATTTTTCGTAAGGTGTTTAGTAATGATATATCATTATTTTGCGCGACATCCACTTATAAAATTAATGAGATTTGTCATGACAATTGTAAGTACTTGAAGTTGCCAACACTTTTTAACTGGCGGCCATTCATAGAGATGTCGTACAGTGCGTACAGAAGAAGTCAGTATAACCGTCAATGGTGACCGCTCCAGAGCCATGATTTCTGACTTTTTCATTTATCACTGAACAACCATTATGTGCAGGAGCACATATTTATTGAAGGAAACGTTTGGTAACCGCATAGTTTCATGTTTCGGACCCGTGAATTGGCCTCCAAGATCGTGCGATTTAACGCCGTTGGATTATTTTCTGTGGTGATATGTGAAGTCGCTAGTCTACGCCGAAAAGCCCAACACGATAGACCACTTGGAGGACAACATTCGCCGCATAATTGCCAATATTCGGCCACAAATGTTGGAAAAAGGTACTGAAAATTGGAACTCCAGATTATACTACGTCCAAGCCAGCCGTGGACAGAAGTCATGTTTTAAATTATAATACCAAAAGATTATCTTTCGAATAAAGTAAATTTCATGTCAATTTAAACAAATTATCTTTGTTTTATTCCATTTCAAAATTATATACCTCCATAAAAAACACCATTTAATTATGCATATAACCACTTATATGGTAATGCTTTTCTGCACTGGGCATATACCCAGTAAAAAACGCTGCTTATATGCAAGCAGGTTTGTAAGGCAGTAAGCCGAAAAGAATCCCTTACAAACCTGCTTACATATGCCATGATTTTTATATGGCGAATTCCCACTTGGAAGCATTACTTTTTCGCAAAATAAGCACGGATTTCAGCGCTTACAAAAATCAGTGATTTCATGGGTTTCAGTAAAATCACATTTCATGTGTACATTATTACGATTAAAAGTAATAATATGAATATACATAATTTATTCTACATATAATTCTACAGATATTAGTTTTTTGTTGTTAAAATTTTTGAAATATAATATAACTATTTTATTTCTTTTTACCGCTCCACATGCTAGCTCTTCAGAAACAGTTAAATGACTAATTATTTTTATTACGTACTCGAAAACACCAAACGCAATCGGAAATCACTCGGGGAAAGGTTTTACAGATCGTTTATAATCCACGATATGGAATTTTCTGAATTACAACCTGCATCCTTGTAAGGGACTAGGGTAAGCTGATTACAACCTGCATCCTTGTTAGGGAACAGCAAGCTCTTTTTTTTTTGTTTGTTTGCTTTTATACGAAAATAGTGCGTTTCTTTTGCTGCTTCTCAATATTGTGTAATTGTAAGCACTTACATCAGCGCCTTTGTTTTATTCTGCTTCTAAAAACACGAAATTTTTTACTGGGATATATATTTGTAAGTATATGCATTTGCAATATATCGCATTTCGTGAAAAAGCTGTTAATCAAATAAAATTTAATCAAATAAAATTTTTTAATTCAGACATCTTGAAAATCTAATAACTTTTTAATGGGTTATCATAATGCGAAAATTTACCCACAATTTTTCTCACCTAAAAATGCTTTTTGATTGTGTGTTATTAAAAAATACTTTATAAGTTTATTGAAAAAAAATAGATTTTTTCCGACCCATCTATTTCCAAAATGGCGCACTTTAAAAACGGGACAAACGATATGTGTAGAAACGATATGTGAACTAAAGTTCCATATAAATACAGCTGCTTTTGCTCTGTACTAAAAGGGACTTTAAATCAGCGTTTTTGGCTTCCGGGCGCGAATGTGGAAGGAGATGAAATTTAAAAAAATAATAATAACGTAATTTTTTATTGATTCAAACAAATTTCAAAAAGTGATGATATCCCAAAAACAAAGAAATTTTATACTTTTCTGACGAACTCCACTCCACCTGCAAACATATCGCACACCTAGTTCAAAAGTGACTCAACTCAAAATTTATAATTTTTCAGAAATCGAAAAAAATATTTGCAACTTTATACCAATTGAAACACAAAGAAACAGTTAACAACAACAAAATACACTGATATTTTGTTATAGACAAACAAGTGTTTTGTGCATAGTTTAAGCATATAACCCGAAGAATTAAAATTTTGAGTTGAGTCACTTTTGAACTAGGTGTGCGATATATAGTTTTACCTACAAATGTATATGTGCCCAGTGTAGGAAAGCATTACCATATAAGTGGTTATATGTATAAGTACATAGTTACTAATGGCTAGTTACTTACAATTGTCTATAAAAATTTCATTACGTTTATAAGTGGAGTCACACAAAATAATGACATAGCATTACAAAACACCTTACGAAAAATCAAATAACATGAAAAATTAATAAAAAAAAAAAAAAAAAATTAAAAAAAAAAAATATTTTTATTCAAAATGTGCTAACCATTTATCTTGTGTGAAATAAGGATTGATTGTAATCCACGATAAAATATTTTTTAAAAAACTATTTACACAAATGTAGTTTTGATAACATATTTTTAATGTTAACTCTATTATCTCCCTATACAAGAATGTTATACGAACGCTTTCGAATTTTGTTTCGCAACGCTTTGAGAACAGTATAAAATACCAACGGCAAAACATGGTTTTCATTCAGATAGTTTACGAAACGCTTTAGACCTGTAAATCGGAATGTTTTCTACCACCGTATTTTTCAACCTGGGTACTTACCGCGGCAACATGATATACCTCACTGACAGATAAAGAGTTATCAAAAACTTTTAATTCAAATCATTTATTTATGGATCGAATATAATTTTAAAATAGTTTGTTCAGGTGCCGTTACAAGTGTTATGGAAAATATATTTCCAGGAAGGTGAAAAATTGTAGTATTTGCCCCTTAGCATAGCTCGAATGCCTGATGTCGGAGACCAGATTCAGACTCTTCGTACCTTATATCTTTAGAAAAGTATACTTTATTTCTAGTGTCAAATATTTTTCGGCCTGGATATTTAGCTGCAAAAAGTACTTACATGTACACTTAGAATACTATGTAGGTAAAGACCACTGCAAAAGGTAGTTTAAAACAAATGAAATTTCACTTAAAGGATGGACGACTTACATTTAAGTAAATTCACCTAACATTGTCATTTGTATTTTAATGTTTAAAAATGACTAACAATTGCAGTAAAAATTAACCACATGGTAGTAAAAAATAAAAAAAAGAGTTATTTTTCTATTTTTGTTAATAACAAAAAACTATTGTAAAAAATTGAGCTAAAATCACAAAACTGTCATTTGATGTGGTTTGTTTTTTTTAAATGAACTACAAGTTTAGTAAAAAATTGAATTTGTTCTACAAATTACTGACATTTACATAAAAATAAAGAAACTGTATTACAACCCAAACAAGTATATATTTTTAGAGCAGAATTTCCCTGAGTGTACGCACGAGAGAACACTCGTGAGTACATGGAAGTACAATGTAGATCAAATAAAAAGATGTGTTTAAAAGCGAGTTTTTTTTGGTTGTTAAGTAGTGTTATTGGTGAGTTAATGTCCAATATCAAAATTTTGGTATTTCTAAACTTCTCTTCTATTTGTTTTCATAATTCTTACAAAACTATTGGCTTATGCGTTTAAATATTTTATAATTCCATTTGATTTGCCACTTACGTATTTTATGCCACTAATATATTGTCGTATACATATTTTTTTATAGGTGCATGTTTTTGTGTGAATCCCACATAACAATTTAATATTACGTTTGCATGGTAAAACAGAATAAATAATATGATGTTTTTGAGCTACATTTATACGAGAGCGTATGTAGAGTAAGTTACACGTATACTTATAACACACTCATACATAATACAAGTACTACAACTACATATTCAAGCTACATGATACATTTTCTTTTATCCTTCATGTATTGCCATTATGGTCTATTTTCACTACATTATACGTTAATTTTTCTCTGAAAGTTGTTTTTTTTTACTTTAGTTGTTGTTTCTTTTTGTATGGGTAGTGAGCACGCATTAAATTACTTAATGGTATACAAAATTAATTTAGTTCCTCTTTTTTTATATTTCTTAACGATTTTTTATTTATTTTGAACACATTGTACATATTTATACTGCTTCATAAAGAAAAAAAAAGAAATTGAGTGGAAATGTAAGAGTTACTCTAGGTTTAATATAAACTGGGATCAAACAGTTTCCGATCAATTTTGAAAAACTCTTTAAGACAAGGACAATCCACTGAGAAAACAGATTCTTTGTGAAAACCGAATTTTTAGTCAAATAAATGATTTGGTTGCAGCAGCTGAATAATTTGGTTGTAGCAATAAAATGCAGAAATTCTTGAATTACAAGAATTTCTGTTGCCACAAACAAAACTGCAACTGAACCATTCGGTTGGCGAAAAATTCGGCAGTCACAATGAATCTGTTTTCTGTATTTATAAAGTGTGATATGTGAAATTAAGATGAAACATGAACCGTACTTTACATAACATTTTTGTCGGTGGCTGCATAGTGGTTTAGTTGCATTGGTATGGCACCACTTTGTGTACAGAGTCCTTAAGTGAAATCAACAAATTCAAATTTTTGTTAGCTTTTGGCAAATTGTATTGTTAAAATGACAATTATTTTATTCAAATTGATGTTAGTTTTTGTAAAACCAACTAATTTTAACGGGGAAATTCCCCCTCCCCAAAATGATATTTTTTAATACAAAAATGTAAAAAAGTTAAAAAATTTAATTAAAAATACGCTAATAAAGCGCATTGTTAAAACAACAAAATAATTATTCAATTTGTTTATAAAATTTATTAAAATAACGCATTTCTGTTAATACATTTGACGATATTTTGTCAAAATAACAATAAACAGATAATTAAACGTCAAAAAATACATTTACTAAATAATTTGTTTAAATGACGGACATGTTTCGTGGGTTGTATCGTGATCACCCATTCATCAATTTAACATGGGATTTAGTTGATTTCACCGCTGTTTTTGGTTTAGTGTATGTATACTATATTTCGTATTTGAGTCAGGCTACAATGACCAAAAAATTTGAGCACAGTGTTATCGGTATAGCAACATGAAAATTATTTTTGGAAGTTTCTTTATGTTTTATATTTTTAGAGATATAACTGCCTTGTAGGGTGTTGAAGAAACCCTATTAAACCAATCATATTCAATGGGGCAAAAGTAAACGAATAAGTTCTATTATGTATACCGGATACGGTCATTCGCCTTTTATTACTGTTTGTAAATTAACTTACGAAGAAAGTGAAGAAATTAAAAGTAAGTTACAGCAACTATTAATAATCATATAATGAAGAAATGAAAATAAATATGAGAATACATGCATCCGTATACATTAGGGAGTTTCATTTTGTAAGGCAAAAAATAAAATGTAAAATATTTGGAGACTTTGCTTTCACCCCGAGTCTCAGTGAGTCAAAATGTAAATATATGCCCAATCTCAAGAATATTGGATAAGATTTAGAGGTTGAACACTTTTACCACTTTTGGAAAAGTAAACAAAGTTACGATAATTCAATTATTTTCGTCCCCTAAATTACAAATCCAATTTTTTTCAAATTTGTAGGTACCCAAATGGGGGTTTTTCATCTTTCTGGATTGGTTTTTACATTTTAGTCGTATTTTCCTTATCAACCTGAAGGATACGTTAATGCAAAAAAAAAAAAAAACATTTATTTTAGACGGATATTCAAGGTGTCTTTTAGCAACTGTAAAATGTATTGTCGTCTGCATCTGGAAAAGTACAACACACCTGTAGCTTATTCAAATTGTTCGTTTAATTCCATCTACTTACAATTGACTTGTGCCCGGATCACTTGATGAAATGCCACAGCAGACCTTCAATATTAACATATGGTGTGATGACGGCAAATGAACCACACCAATCGTCCGCCGGATGCCCATTAAAATCAGCTATCTTGGATCAGTTCTGTGCAATATTGTCACATTACCAATTTTGGTAATGTGACCATTTCCCAAATACCTATTTCAACCATCTACTTACAAAAACCATTCAGAGCAACAGATATGATAAGCAAATCATCAAAATCCTTACCATTCACTGAATCAACAACTATATCTTTCAACAATTTTCATTTCAAATGTGGAGGATTTTCAAAGAGTAACTTGAACATAATTTTTCGATGCTGGAGTCTAAAACTTGATCATTTCGTGATTAACTAGGGAGGTATCCCAGTGCGGACCCTCAGATTGGAATGAAACTTGGGCATATGGAAGAGGCAAAAAATGAGTATCACTTATTAATTGTTTAGCTACCCAAACGTGGGGTCAAATGTGACCCCAATTTTCATTATTCTATTCACAGCGGTTAGGGTGTGTTTCTTAGCGAAATTTATTGGGTTGGTCCGAGTCGGGATAACTTGCTTGTAAGTGCCGATGATGATGGAGAGTAATGTTGTTGCAAGACTTTCTTATTGATTTCAGAGATAGCTTTGTAACCTTAATTCTTCAGTAGGTGATGAAACACGTAGAACAGCACTGGAGAAGCTGTGTTGAGGTCCATAATTTTTCGAAAATGAAGCATCCGGTAGTTCTCAATTATCCTGGCAAGATGGAGCAGATGGATACAGCTCATACCGCGAGAGACACAATGGCGATTGTGAGAGAATTTTTTTTAACACTTTAAGGCACGAAGAATGTTGATGAAGGCCGTTGCGGGCTAGAAAGTTAACTCCATTCATGCAGGTGTCAAATAACTTTTTTCTAATTGTTTTTTCTGTTAATTAAAGTAAATTATCACAAATAAAATTATAATTTTTCTGTTAATATGAAAAATTTTTCATGATCTTGAACCGAACTAACCAACAACTCACATACAATTTATATAGATCAACAATAAAAATTCACTATTAACCACTCACAAGGTACAGTGCAAAAATTCGCTTAATATATATGCTAGACATATGTTGAAAAACGAATAAAATCTTCAATGTTTGATATTCCTTCACTTACAATGTAAAGGATTGAATATGATGACATTTGAAAATAACTGCCAGTCAAATTTCAACTTAATTAGTTGAACTGGCAACTGTGGTAATAATTAACAACTAAACATAGCTTTATAGAAAATAAGTTCGCAGTAAATTTCGTCATACTCAAAAACTAAGTTACGGCACATTTTTAACCTAACTAGTTGAGTTAAATAGATGATGTTTACAATTTAACACTTTAAGGCACGAAGAATGTTGATGAAGGCCGTTGCGGGCTAGAAAGTTAACTCCATTCATGCAGGTGTCAAATAACTTTTTTCTAATTGTTTTTTCTGTTAATTAAAGTAAATTATCACAAATAAAATTATAATTTTTCTGTTAATATGAAAAATTTTTCATGATCTTGAACCGAACTAACCAACAACTCACCGAATAATTTTAATAAATACTTGTTTTGTGTGGCCACCTACGGCTCCTAATTTTTTATTGAAGGGACAGGTTTACGTCAACAAACTATTCAGCTGCATATTCGCACAGAAATTGCAGAATTGGAGCCAGAATTATTGCTCAATTTAATGAAAAACACCTTGAAAAGAGCCATTAAATGCCAACAGAGAAATTAACGAAATTTAATGGATATCATTTTTCATACTAACAAAGGAGGTATCACGACCCAGACTGTTAAATCTTAATGAACTTCGGATAGAGAGCCATTAAATGCCAACAGAAAAACTAACGAAATTTAATGGATATAACACTGCGCTGGGTTCTTATCCATGAGGGGCATGAGGGCAGCGAACGGGCTGACTGTTTAGCCAACTTCGGAGCTCGTCGACAATTCATTAGCCCTGAACCCTTCTGTGGCGTACCCAATGGGTATGTCAGAGAGAGGCTCAAAAGATGGAGGGAGTCGGAGTTTGGGGCCTATTGGACCAGATCGCCTGGGCAGCGACAGGCGAGGCTGTTTATATCTCCCTCTGAGGAGAGGTCGCGAAAACTCTTGTCTATGACGAGGGGCGAACTAAGGACCGTGACGGGTTACCTTACGGGACACTGTGGCCTTAGGTATCAATTGTACAAGATGGACGATCCTCTACGGATACGTGCAGGTTTTGTGAATTGGAACCCGAGCCCTCTGAGCATGTTCTCTGCAAATGTCTGAGGCTCTCCGATAGGAGAGTGCGTTATTTTGGTGGTCGAATAGCGACGCCATCGGACGTTTGGAACTTTTTACCTGGTAGGATAATTGACTTCGTAGGGAGCCTGAACCTATAGGGTGTATTCGTTGGCAGCACAAAATACCAACTCTGGTCGCGGTGCATAGTGCCACTCTAGTCTAATCTAATGGATATAATTTTTCATACTAACAAGGGAGGTATCGTGACCCAGACCGTTAAATAATAATGAGCTTCGGATATGTTGTAGAGAATAAAAATATAATGGACCCGTGTTTTTACCTGCCCTTTCTGATGTTTTCGCTTTATTATGTGGTGCCAAAAATTAACCCATGTTACGTTTTTTCGGTTTGTTTTGTTCTATTCAAAGTAACAAAAGACAAATTTGTTATCAAATGAAAGGTTTGTTACAGACACATTCACTTATGTGTAAAGACTTTCAAGTAATTTTGTTATTACAAAAAATGTGTTTTGAGCAGCATTAAATTTGGCATTTTATTAAAGAATTTTAGTTGCCGCATTTTATGCGACTTTTTCCGAAGAGCTTTTTTCCCTATATTTCATATAATTCAATAATATGCCAACTCTGAGTCCACTTTACAGGCAATATGGGTATTAAAGTTATTGTTTTCTTGAGTACTTTCACCGCATGCTTAAATAAAGCTAGTTTTCGTAAGTTAAAGACAAATTTTCATACAAAAACCAATGAATTTGTAACCTCACTTTTTAACACTTAAACGCTAAAAAAATTAGTGTCTCTTTTTTTTCTCCTTTACAACATTTCTAAAGATCATAAAAATCTGCGAGTTCGGGTCGGGATACATCCCCTGCAAGCTAAATAAAATTTTATAAGTTTATCTCTAATTTAAAAGAAAATAAAGTAAAAAACTATAAAATAAAAAGTTATTAGCATTTCAAATCAGTCAGTCAAAGTTGGCAAACCCTTATTTTGCTTTTGTATTACTTGTATCTGGTTATTTCATAATGAAATAAATCCTCAATTTGAAACGAAATAAGTCCCCATTTTTAAACTCAAAATTGTACATTTTTTTAATTCTCATAATTTTTGTACTTCCAAAACAGATATTTTAAATATAAACCTGAATATAGCCTTCAACTGTATTGCGACAATAAGGGCTTACGGTGGCATGACATAACGTCCAATGACATAATGTCCATGGACGTTATGTCACTCGAAAAGTGTCATAATGTCCATGGACTTTATGACACTCTGCAATGTGACATTATGTCCACAAATGGAACGACATAAAGTCCATGGACATTATGCCACTTTTTGGGTGACATAAGTTCCATGAACATTATACTCCAGTGTGGAAACAGATCAGTAATTTTGAAGTTTCTTTTGTGTCGCCCGCAGAAAAAATTTATTTCGCGAAGCCGCCTGCCGCGTTCTACGGAGGAAAAAAACCCCTAAGAGCGGCCGAAGGCCGCCACCCAGAAGAACTTCTTCTTCAAATCAGATGTCGAATCCGTTGAAATCTTATATTTTTAAGACATCAAGTAATTTGTAAAACAAGTTTTTCTGTGTGGCGGCCTTCGGTCGCTCTTAGGGTTTTTTCCTCCGTAGAACGCGGCAGGCGGCCTCGCGAAATAAAGTTTTTTCTGCGTGCGATTATACGATTTATAAATTTAGTTTTATTTTGTGATATACTACTAAAGAATATTTAAAAAAATTTTATTGATATACTAAATATTTTATATGATTCTTCTTCGAGCTTAAGATCTTTTGTTAAAACGATTGTAAATTAATAATTTACAATCGCTTTAACAAAAGATCTTAAGCTCGAAGAAGAATCATATATAATAAAAGAAGATCGAAGAAAATTAAACATATACTAAATATTATTAATCTTTTTATTTTAAAAAGTCTGGACGCTAGGCCACATTTGAAAGTGACATAATATCCAAAAAAAATAATGTCGTAATGTCCAACAATCTATATATAGAAATTTTTTTTCCATATCAATAACGAAATAACTCCACAAAAATAATTACTGGGGAATTATTTCATTTTGAAATTTTGGGGACTTATTTCATTACGAAATAAATCCCCAAAAGTGGAAATAACTTCCCAAAATGTCGTTGTTGTTGTCCACCTATTTTAGCACACAAATTCCTTTTTTATAGGAATTAAAAGCTCATATGAAAATCACATCTTTAGAAAAATGAAACACCCTACTATACATTTCTTTCCCAGCTAGCTGTCCAGCTAAAAAAGTATATTGTAAAAATGTCAAACAGAAAGTATTTGTTCTCCTATAGAAGCAAAAATGTAACAACTTTTTAAATTTTTCCAAAACTGGGCAAAATAAGAGTGGTTACATATTTTTATTTTAAATATATTATTTAAAATAATTTAATTGATTTAGTAAAATGCTAGAAATTTGACTATATCAGTAGATTTTTTGTGGAGAATTTGAAAAAATAAAGTTTGTTTTAAAAACTCAATTAAGCTAAAAATCGGCAATTTTTGTTTCAAACCCCTAAAGAGTTACACAATTAAACTTTCTAAATCGATGCAAAAACATTTGAACTTTTTTTTTATAAATAAAAATTAGTACGATTTTAAGATAAATTGAGTATTCTGTTAAACTAAAAACTCAGAACTACTTCTGAATTTAAAAGAAAATTTATTTTTTTTTAATTTTCAATAAAAAAAATCTATTGATGCAGTAAAATTATTAGCATGTTACAAATTCAGTTACATGATTATAATTAAATATACTGATATTAAACTCAAAATATGTCAACATTTTACCACGCTCTACTACGTCCACTTTTTGTTAAAGTTATAAAACTTAACATTTTTTATGCGGATCACAAATGACAACAAATACTGTAAGCTTGATATTGAACCGACATATTTTTTTTCTGTGGCTGGGCAGTTGGCTTGGAAAGCAACACATGTACTATTCAAATATTCACGTATATATATTTATATCGTACTATGCTAAAGCGTAATGCAATTCATTACTTTTTATAGGCTTTTCTCGTCTTGTTTTTTATTTGTTTTCCATTTTCTTTTTTTATCGTGCTGATTGTAAATATTTACTGATAGTGACATATATTTACAGGAAAAACAAATTAAAGAAGTTCCTTTTTAATCTTTTAGTAATTATATATACATGTGTGAGAGTGAAGTAATGAAAACTTTTACATAGTGATTAAAATTAAGGAATTTATTTAATAATTTATAATATAATATATGGACTATTCTCAAAAATATTCATAATTGGGGTTAATTTTTTTTTTTTTTTCTTAAATTTTATGGCACATTAATAGGATATTACACGATAATAAATAACTAAAAAAACAAATTCCGAAAATTACATTTTTTGATTGAATTCAGAAAATATTTCGGATTTTAATGAAGTTTTAAATTCAACAGATCCAAGCGTTGTTTTGCGATATAGACGAACACAATTAGTAAAAAGTTATTTAAAATATGTTGTAACCGCTTTAATCTTACAAACTTGAAAAATTGCATTTTTAGGAAATGCACTTTACACGAGAGGTTTTTGTATCAACATGATGACATGAAAAAGCGATTTCTATTATTAATGCATTATTGCCCATTATGTGCTAATAGGTAAAAATTTAGCAAAAAAAAAACAATTTGTAACCCTAGTGTGTACATATTTTTAAAATTTTCTCCGTTTTACAAAAAAATCGAAAAAGCCCAACACCTCCCCCCCCCCCCCCCCCCCCACCACCACCATACGAAACAAATTCATAGCTACGTGCATGCATTGCAATCTTAAACTATCAGAATACGATACGCTTTTCTCTGCGTGCATAATGCACATGAAGTATACAGTTTATACATATAAACATTTTTATAAGTATGTGTATATGTTAATATATATGAGGCTTTCTATAATAACTCGCAAGCTAATATATAGGACCTTAATAGATATATTACATCAATAACAAACTTACAGTGATTATTACCCTATATTAAACAAATAAAAATTGAGATTTCTTATAAATTTTGTTATGGAAAACCTCATATGTATATGTATGTGTTGTTAAGAGCACATTTAAATCTTCTTTATTATCTAATTACACGCAAAGAAATAAACTAGTGTAAGAATATCGAAGTCAACTTTGTATTTTTTTTTGTATATAAAGTTTTTTTTTTAAAAATTTTCTGTTTTATTGAATCTCTTCCTTAAGGAATTTACAATAAGTGAACAAATGTTAAATCTATTTTCTTAATGGTTAACTGCCAGAGCAGTCAAGCCAATTTTTGTGAGCAGGAGTTTATGAATATATTTAGCTTCGAGCAATGTCCAGGGTGTCTAATCTTCTTAGACGGTGATGCCCTGGATATGTAAGTAAATTTTGAGCTAAGCCGTTAGGATGAGCGGTTAGTTTAGAAATGTATTTGATACTCTGCGTTTTAATTTCGTCACGGACTATAGGAATATTAAGATCTTTGTGGATATTTGACTTACGTATGAACCATGGAGCACCAGTCAAAAATCTTAATCATTTCGATTGTCTTCTTTGTAGTTTGTCTATGTTCGAGGTTGAGGCTGTTCCCCAGACTTGAATACCGCGTGTCCAAATGGGTTTTATTATGACTTTGTATATAAGCACTTTATAGTCCAAACGAATAGTCGAATATTTATTGAGAAGCCAGTTTAACTGAGCAGTTTTAGATTAATTTGAGTTAATTTAGAATTTATGTGATATTCCCTAGTAAGACTTCGATCTAGGTGCATTCCGAGATACTTAACAGGATTTTGATGTGGTACTACAGTGTTATTAATGGTTAGATTTGGGCAATTTTCTCTATAAAGAGTAAAGGTTCCGTGAACACATTTTGAAGCATTCACTTTTATTTTCCATTCATCGAAGCATTTTTCTACATTATGAATGTGAGACTGCAATTGGAAATTTGCGATTTTGGGATTTTGATGGACGCTCATAATCGCCGTGTCATCATATATAAAATTGATTGAGATTGTATAAGACAAGTATGAACTACCGCAGTCGTAGTATAAATTACATATACCATTTATTTTGTAAAATTATAAAGTTCCCTTTGTTGATGATAATTAGTGTCCGACCGAACAATTCGGCCAAAAAACTGTATTTGATCGGTTTTTTTTTTTGCTATCTAGAGGCAATGAGGCTACATTTTGGTATTGGAAACATGTTTCTTGAGCCGATTTAATTCGATTTTGTGTATAAAATTTAAGAAACAATTCGGAGTTTAGCTATAAAGTTTAAAGTTCGGCCGACGAACTATTTTCGATTTGTACGAACTTTCGGAGGCCGAACAGTGCTTAACCATGGACATATCTTTTAATTTGACACTAAAATCGAATGTAATGAGCCCAATACAAATTTTTCCATTAATCCTTTAGAATACCTAATACCAAGTGCATTTTCTGGCCGAGCTGTTCTGTCAGACACTAATGATAAGTACTATAGTACGTTCAAATGCTTCGCTTTGTTCATTCTCTAATTTATACAATTTTATAGCTTACCTAAGTTTTTCTTTGTAACTTTCTAAAGTAAACTATCAAAACTATCCAAGCATCAGTTAAACAAGATACCAAATGGGTTACTTGACTGACATAAAAAAGAAAACTATAAAACGTTACTGTACACTTCTTATCAAAAGCAAAAATGTAAAACGTAAAGCAAAATAAGTGTTGTTTCCCACACGTCAGCCTACATTTTAGAAACAAAAAAAAATTAAAATTAAAAAAAAATTAAGTTGATTTCAATGGCATTTTATTTTATTTCTTTTTAACGTTTTCTTTAAGCCGCATAGCCACCGGTCGCATTAATACTTCTGGTTCATTGTTTTTCGTGAAATGTGTTGTAAGTTAATTGTTTTTTGATATTTATTTATTTTTTTTTTACGAAAAGTATTAATAAATTCATATTATTAAATTAAGGGCTTTTTCATGAAAAGGGATTAAAAAGTATTACACTCAAAAATTGATAAAATTAAATTGGTCTAGTTGATAAAGTACAACAATGGATTTTACAAAAAACCAACATATGAATAGTTTACAAAGTTTAGCCGAAGTTGTTTGTATAACTTTTCGAAAAACTTTTCAAAATGTATTCGATACAATAAACTTATGTAACTTATACTCTATTTTTAATTGATTTTACACTTTTTATTTTTGCGTGTGTACTTTAATTGCATATAATCTTACTTCTTTAATATGCACTTATACAGTTGAAAGTTTTAAAAGAGATTTTGTAAAATCCAAAGGCTTAAAATGAAGAAGCATATTATTATGTGTAATAGGCTGCTTCTTAAAAAAACAAATTCTCGAATTTTGAAATTGATAATCCTGGGCTATATTAGGAGTCATGAAAAAAAATATATTCCAATTTTTTCAAAATTTTCGATTTTTTTTTTTTTTTTTTAATTTAACCAATACTCAGGGGATGCCCCCTACTCATGTAGTGTATTGTATTGATCAGGAAAATAAGGTATGGGAAGGAGGAAAGAGGCAGTAGTGTTTGTGGATATTTGATTTAAATTTTTCTAAATTGTAAGTAACAGGGAAGACTTCTGCGGGAAGTTTGTTCCACATACGAATCGTTCGACTAAAAAACGAATTTTCTCTGTAATGCGTTGTGCGAAACACAGGACAATCAACTACAAACGGATGTGCTCTACGAGATAAGCGAGTATTACGAATAAAAACTCGGGCTCGTGGAATAAGTTCACTTATCTCAGATGAGCATCTCCCATGGTAATATCGATAGAAAAGTGTCACACAACCCACATTCCGACGATGCTCCAATGAATCAATAGAGTTGGATACACTACTGTCATTGATACTGTCATTAACCCTTAACTGCACTAAATAAATTAATTTAAAAACTATAACGATTGCAAATAATAATATAATATTGGTCGCTTTTCTTTAGACACATCATGGGGATTTAAAAAAATATTGTGAATTAATCAATCTATCCACTTAGCCTGTGAACCGATTTCATTTTGGCAGATTTGAAGAAAAAAAATTTCAAAATATATTTTTGATGAAATACACTAATATTATGTTTCAAATTGTTTTATTTGATCAAAATTACTTGATTCCGAAATATTAAATAGCTGGCGCATAGTTAACCCATGTTAACCGAAGGTCAAAATTGTACCACAAAATAAAATTGATGGTTAAAACTGAATTTTGTTTAAATTAACTAACTGAAAACAAGTTTAGTTCTAAATTAAATAAAACTTCCAAAGTAATAAATCATTAGTATTCAAAAATATTAATAGTTGTTGACCGAAGCCCGAAAAGCCATGCAAAAAAACAAAAAACGGATTTTCCACATGAGATGATTTTGATGAATACCAATTTTTCACAAGTATAAAGACTCAAACACGGAAAAAAGTGGATAATATTATTAAAATATGCGTTTTTTGCTTCATGTATACAAAATATCGTTCTTTTTTAATTTTTTTTTTATTTTAAAATCTTCAGTCATACCCGAAGAAAAAAGTTTATATATAGCCGCATATAGCTTGATATAGTGGTATCTTATTATATATGTGGCCATATGTAACGATATATACTTATATATTATACTCATTTTTATGAACATTTTTGATATGGCGCTATTATATGGGTTAATTTCAAAAAAAACGCTTTTTTTTGTGTCCCCGCACTTTACACTACTATTTTAGGTAAAAAAAAAAAAAAACAAAAAAAAAAAATGTTAGAGTGATCAGCGAGGAATATGTAACAAAAAAACGTAATTCTCAAATTTGTATGTTTGTTTTTTTGTTTATTCAGAATGGTGTTTTGTTTCTCCCTCTGACTCCTTCCATACAAAAGCATGTGTCCGCCGTTAGAATTTTTAGTAAACAAAATAAAATAAAATCCAGAAAAAAGTAAATACGCAACATTTAGTAACAGTTTTCGAATATTGCGTTTCTTTCTTGTGTTTTGATTTGTTATAGTCGTCAAGACTTAATTAGTGTAAATTTGGCGTTGCAAAGAAAGGTTGTCCCCATAATTTGCATTGAGCGTCACTTTTTTTATAATTCAAGTAATATTACTAGTTTTCAATTTGCATTTAAATGAAATAAATAACGTAAGGAAAGTACAAAGTTTAATTATTACAAAAGTGAAAAAGCGAAAAAAAAAATCTATTAAAAAAAGTGTGCATTTGCGTAGTTTTTGTGAACACCATGGTAAGGGCGCGATAAAATTTCATAAGCGTCACGCTAATTTTTTTAAAAGTGAATATATTATAAGTAAAAATTGAAGTTGACAATCATTGTTTACATGGTTTCAACTCATTTTTTTATAATTTGTGAATTTGAGAAATAAATTGCCTACGAAAAAAAAACCAAAATAGGCAAACATTTCATGAGCATCACTTTTGATATATATTGCTTCATAGCTTAAAATGCTTAATTTTGATATTATTTTTGAATTTTCAGGAGTAAAACAACAAAATTAACGGCGGCTGAAAGAGCACGGAGATATCGAGAGAAAATAAAGGTCGATAAAGCGCGTAATAACGAATATAAAAGAAAGAAGAAAGAAAGGTATACTCGCGGTATATTTGAGTTTAATTTTTATTGTTACTGACTAATTCTGTTTACGAATAGCAACGAGACACGGATCTGCCACAAACTTAATTCGAAAGTGGTAAAAATGAATGAGAATGAAAAAAAAAAACAAAGCCGCTTGTCATTTCATGAAGTTTATACAGATTCAGAATAAGAATTCGAATGAAAATTTATAAATTAAATTAAGTTAAGTTATTGTTTTGCGTCAAATATTTACATATGTGTATAAGTTTCTTCAAGAATTACTTCCTTTTTTTCCATTTTTGTTAAAGACATCAAAGAATATGTACATGTTTAGTTTTGTATGAAAATTTTTGTTTTTTTGAAGAATTTTTGTTTTTTTTTTATTTACTTTTTGTAAAAGAATAATCTTTTTTTCGTTAAACTTTAAATTTGGCATTATTTCTGGTTTACGTGCAACAAAATCTCTTGATCGTCACAAAATATCTTGAGCGTCACACTTTTTTTCCCTTAAAACGCTTATAATTGAAGTTTTTTTTAAATACATTGTTACAAGCCTATTACTTTGCAAGTAACCTTTAAGTTTAAGTCTTTTTTTAACAAAAATTTACATATTATCATCTTAAAATTTTAAAGTAACTAGTCACTTTTAAAAAAATGAAAAATCAAGGTGAAACGTGATTTTGTGTTTGTAATCGAAAAGGTGACTTTCTCAAAAGTCAATCTTGAAAAACAAAAGAACATCGTAGTTATCTTGAATTTTAAATATTTTTGCATTTTTAGCGATTTTTTAAACATATTTGGTGTGTGACGTTCAAGATAGAAATCATAGAAAACCTAAAAAAAAATCAAAAAATATTGATTTTTTTGAGAGCCTAAAAGTACCACCGGCTTCTTCATCAATTTCTACATAAATTGGCAACTTTTACAGGCGAATTGAAAAAACTTTAAAAATAAGCAAAAAAAAAAATTGTTGTGTACGTTTTTTTTTGAAATTGACCCATATATCATATATCTTATGTTATATATAAGTTGATATTTTTTATCTCGTCATATATGATTGATATAGCTATATATCAGATCGTATATACTTCCATGTATGATAATATATAAGTGTTTTAGAGTTAAACCAAACAAATTCTTTAATTTTTATGTTTTAATTATAAAGGGTCCGCCATCTAACGTTTTTTTTTTTAACTAGTGCTTATTTCGTGAATGGTAACACTTAGCTCATGTCTGATTTGACAGATAATTAGTTTTATCCTTCCGCTGAGCGAATATGGTTGTGTATACGCTTGAACAACGCTGGGAAATATTGCGACATTACTTTGAAAATCAAGCTACACTCGATGTTTTGCGCCCTGTTTTTGAAGATCGCATTATCAGCCGCAGAGCTGATGTCGTTTGCCCACCTCGGAGCTGCGATTTGACACCGTTGGACTATTATTTGTGGGGTGCCGTCAAAGATAAGTGTTACGCCAACAAGCCCGAGACAATTGACGCTTTAAAGGACAATATTCGTGAAGCCATTGGTGAAATGCAGCTGCAAACAATCGATAATGTGCTTAAAAATTGGACCGATCGTGTAGGCTACTGCATGGCCAGCCGAGGTAGCCATTTGAATGAAATTCTTTTCCATTATTAACCGGAAGTATTGTACTTTCAAATAAAAAAAGAAATTTGAGAAAATATTCAGCAGTTTTTTTTATAGCATTTCAATAAAAAAGTTATTTGCGGATATGGTATAACATATAATTGAAGAGCTTATTGTAAAAAATTGATAGCCCACGTGTTTTGATTTATGGAAGTTTTTTCAATAATTCTATTAAAAATATAAATTCGAATACTTTCACAAAAAACAAAATTATTACTTTTAAATATAATTATCAAAGAGAACAAAAACGAAAATAACAAAATTCAATGTATTTAAGCTAAATAATACTGTAGAAAAGCTTCACCTTTTAAAAAAAAATTTCAAAGTTAGTAGAATAAATAATATTTTATAAGTAAAAAAACATTTCAAGTCAGGAAATCTTAAAATAAGCAATTAAAAGCCCAAAGGTAAAAAGCTTTATAATGCAAAATAACCGAATCGGATTTGGCCAAAAACCATAATTTGCGATAATATCTCTTGAAATTAATTTTTTTTTCTATCAAAAATATTTGTCTTCAACCTAATAAGATTGTTAAAAAAATAGAGTCTCGACTTAAATTTGGTTGAATATACATAAATTTGGTTGAATATACATAATGACGTTAAAATTCTAATCACTTAATGACTAAATAATCAAACCAAAAACTACAATGTACAACAACACTTTCTATGTTGCATTAATCGAAAGCTAAGATAAGATTCATTTTCTGAAGATACTATAGCGATCGCTCAGTTTTTTAAGAAATAATTGGAAAACACAATGTCATTATAGTTATGAAACTCAGTATATAAGTCAAAATAAACCACGTTTAATTTTCCTATTCATTAATTTATATTTAATTATTTTTAATTATTGGGAATGTGCAACAAATTTGTAGAGCCGATTTCCAAAGAATTTTATGAACTCATAACAAATTGTATAGAACTATATATAAGTTGATCAAATTAGATAGAGCCATTTTTCGGATCATATTATATCAAATGATATGCCATGGCATCACATGAGATAAGGTTATGTATGTAATTTTTCACCTAATATATGATGTTATATGCAATTATATATATGACTATACATGAATATATCTTAACTTTTTTCATCGGGAAACCATCAATTTTATAATATGTAACATTTTTGACCTACGGAAAACAAGGGTTAACGATGCACCAAATAGTTATTGTTTTTCAGCTGAGTAATTGTGATCAAATAAAGCAATTTACTATGTTACTTGCATCAATATATTTAAAACATTTTTTTTATACAGAAAACTGACTTTCTTTTAAATCCACCAAAATTAAATCGGTTCACATGCCAATCGTATAGCGGAATCCATTCAGTATTCTTTATTTTAGCAATTTTAACCAGACTTGGGCGACATCAATTACATTTGGCAATCGTTCACTTGTGAAATTTTTCTATATCAATAATAATTTCAGACCTACGTTCACACTTGTGGGCTTAAACGCTCCTTGGAAAATTTTCAATTTTGTCAATACCAGACATGGGACATAATACCAATATCTGTGTATTTAATTACAGTCCAATTACTTTTTTATGTCCAATTACATGTAATTGGGTGTAATAGAGTAATTTCCCTGTAATTAAATACCCAGAGGCTGTTACTAATCCCCATGTTTGGTAATAAACATTTTAAAAATTTTCCAAGGAAGCAATTAAGCTCACAAGTGTGGGGTAGGTCTCATATTATTAATCATATAGAACAATTTCACAAGTGAAATGTATTTGACGTCGCCCAAGTCTGATTTGAACAATCTTATAAAAACTAAATTTTTTTCCTGAGTTTTTGGGGTTAAATATAATTACAAGAAAATGTTGTGTTAATTTTTTTTTAAGTTTAAAAAAAAAAAAATGTATTTTTCTGAAATATGTCCTTTTGGAAAATCGGGAAAATTTTTAATATTTTTTCGAAAATTTTGAAAAAATTAGACGTTTTTGAAAATAAGAAGCAGCCTAAAGTGCCAGCACGATAAGTAACAACGTAAAACATAAATTTTAATTAGCCGTTTTATATAATAGGTAAACGAGTCATTATAAAGTTTAAAACAAAACCATATTTAAAGACTTTTTATTATTATCATATTTGAGATTTACTGTAAAAGTTGCTTTAAACAATAGCAACCGGCCAACATATTGACCGGTATCTCACGAATAAATTCTTTAATAGTGGCTTCCAGTGCGTCAATCGTTGCGGGCTTGTCGCTATAGATGAGCCTTAACATAGCCCCACAAAGAAATAGTCTAAAGGCGTTAAATCGCACGATCTAAGCGGCCAATTGACCGACCCCAAATGTGAAATAAACTGTTTACCGAACTCGCCTCTCAATTGGGCCATTGTTTCGCGTGCTGTGTGAAATGTGGCACCGTCTTGTTGAAACCACATGTCACAAAAGTCCAGCTCTTCAATTTTGGGCACACAAAAATTTGTAATCATAGCACGGTAGCGCTCGTCTTTTTAAAAAATTGCTCATAATAGTTAATTAATTTCTTTCTCATAAATCGTGCAACAGTTATGTTTTTGCTTTCTATTGTTTTTAAATGAGGTTATGTTTACAGAATTTGTTAGTTGTTTTTCAATACCCACACCCAAAAAATAAGTTAGTAGAAAAGTTAGTAAAACGTCTTGTAAATCAGGTATACTACTTTTTAGCAAAATTTTTTGCTAAAATCGTGTTTTCAGCTAAAATTTTTGTTATACTTATTCAGCACTTAACTGTCTAATACTAATGCTTTACTAATATACTAATGTTTTACTAATTAATTTTGCTAAAAAAAAATTGTGCTGATAAGGACATTAATAGTGTGGACGACAACCAGATTGAAAGATATACGCAGAATGAAGTAGATGTCGCGGCATGTCAAGATGTAGTAGAAACTAGGAAAATTATACTAAAAAGTACAACTCTAATAAGACATATAAAAAATCAACCATGGAAGACTTTTGTATCTGTTTTTCATACATAAAACAAAATTGAGGATTAAAATATCTTAAATTTTGCGTTGTCACCGGCTTGTGAAAATAATTGTCTATTAATTAAATAAAAGACAAAATAAAATATTTATTTATTCCCAATGGACCAAAACCCTTTAGAAAAATATTATATTAAGCTTGCAAGCATAAGCGTTAAGCTTTAAAAAGACTTTAGAAAGTATTGAAAAACGCTTTAATTTTATTGTAGAAAAATCAAAACGGAACCCTCGTGATAATATTACTGAAATAATATTTAAATAAGCTTATGCCGCTAATTTTAGAATAAGCTTATGTCACCAATTGTAGAATTAGCTTATGCTTACAAATTTAGAACAAGCTTATGCTACCAATTGTAGAATTAGCTTATGCCTACTTTTGTAAATTTTTTTATTATCGCCCCGATTTTCAGAAATTTTTGTGACTGTCTTACATTTTTGTGACTCTTACCTAGAATTTTTTTTTTCAAGGTAAGATAGTCAGACAAATTTAGGACAATTACAAAAATGTGTAAGAATCGGGCCTTATGTTTGAATATAAGAAATTCACATTTTATTTAATTTTTTTTATTAAGAAATTTTTATTTAAGTTTTTGGAATTGAAAAACACTTAAAAAATAATTTTAAAAAAATCAATTCATTAAAAATTCAAGTTTTTTACTTATTGTTTTCACTTATTGTTATTATTTTTTATTTATCAAATTATGACAACCGCACTATCTTCGATCAAAATTGACAATGACAATGCAAAGTAATCAACGACGTACATACAGAATTTAACGGGACTTTGCTGCAGCGACATGTTGTCAGCACGTTGTAAAGAATACTACTTTCTCAAACACGGTTGAAAAAGGCTTTAGTATTTTTTTAAAAAAAGCTTATTCTAAAGTACTGTTATACTTTACTTATTTTGTGGTCCATTGGGTTTAAACTAAATGTTTATATGTGTGGTCAAATTGCAAACAAACATATACAGAAATGTAGACAGAGTAAAGTGAAAGACAAAGACACACATCTTAGGTAGATTTTTGTATGGTTCCTTTTTCTTATTGCAAAAAGAGTTGTTTTTTTCGTTTCGTTTGTTTTTGTTTATTTTGTCATTTCGTTTCTATAATTATCTTCGGCAGTTGCGATAGCATCATTTAAACGATAGCATCATTTAGACAACCATTGATTTAAGTAATTGAAAGACAATTTTTGTTATGTTATATATATTTATTTCTATATATTTTCAGATATTAAATAAATTCATGTCGTCAATGTGGGAAAATGAAAATTTTTATGTTTCGTAATTATTGTAAATTATTTTTAAAAGAATCACAAAAATATGTTTTCTGATTTTCAGCAAATAAATTAACTAAATTACAATTTTTCTACAAATTCAGCAAAAAATTTATTAATTTTTAGCAAGGCTTTTGTATTTCTAATCTACTAAGTGTTAGCAAAACTTTTGCTGAATCTACAAATTTTGTTGCTAAAAATCAGCTCGCTGATTTTCAGCAAAAGATTTTGCTGACATTAGCAACTTTTTTGCAATCATCCTCCTGACTAAAATTTTGCTGACTCAGCAAAATTTTTTGCTGACTTTACAAACTTTTTTTTTTGAGTGCATCCATATAAATCCATATGTGTTCATAAACCATTCTAATATGATTAATCAGATATGTTCATCTGAGTGCATTAACGAAAATTGAGGTAATGTTTTCATATATAATCATACATGTCTATACATTTCCATACATGGTCATATGGGTACATTAACGAAAACTGAAGTAATATTTATATATATGATGATCGCATTCAAACTCTTATGAACATATATGAATCCTATATGGTGGTATATGGACAGCTTCGAAACACTTCACATATAATCATGAATGAGTTCGTACATGTTCATAAATAGATGCACGTATGTTAATTTTTAACTGGGTAGATAAAAATAACAAAATTTAGCTTTACTTTAACCGACCTTTTAAATAGACAAACTTTTATGGGAGCGATAACGCTGTTGAACTTTAATTCAGCCTACATTACATATAGCAAATACCAATTGTCAGCGTTTTGCGACAGTCCAAGGGCGAAGACAGCACTGTAAAAATATACATAACAGTACACTTAGGGAATTTATGCTGTAAATATTTGTAGTTGCTTGAGTTTTAATACAGTATCTTTATTTTTAAGTGAAAAAAACAGTAATTTGTAGGAGAAATTTAAATTTTGACTACATTTGTAGTTCATTTTAAAACTAAAACCAATTCAAATTACTATATCATATTTAGTCGCTGAGCAGATGTTGTGACATAAACGCTTTTGAACTTTTCTAATATTTCTCCCTACGCTTAGAATACTATGCAAATGTAAAAACATTAACAAACAAATTACAATGTTAGTTGAATTTACTGAAATGTAAGTCGTCCTTTTTTCAAGTGCAATTTCATTTGTTTTTACTCACATTTGCAAGTTCAAAAGCGTTTATGTCACAACATCTGCTCAGCAACTAAATACCAAAAGTTTGGCATAATGTTCCCTGGGTTTTACTGCATATGTATCTATTTCTAGCTTTCTTGATCAACATTCGGACATTTTTGAGCGCAAAACGCAAATTTATATTTAAAAAAATCTTTTGTTAATCACTTTCACTAACATACCGAATATCTCAAGTTTAGCCCATGATTACGATTATGCAAAGTTTTTGCATTCTGTAATATTATAAAATTTCGTAAGCTATATAGCAAGGTCGAAATGTTCATAATAACTTTTGCCACTCCCGACTTTGCATTGGTCGATTACAAACAATTTGTCATTGTATGGCTTCATATCAGACTTGGACTCGTCAGTGGTTAATTTATGTGTCAATTGAACAAAGTATTTTATATTGTTAAATTTCGCTATATGAAATGCTTGTTACTTTACGTTGTAATGAGTTTCAAACCCACAGACATACATCAGGTTATGACTCGTAGCATCACGTCTTAGCGAGTAGAGCCTGTCTTAGCGAGTAGAACTGTTTAGCGTATTCCGTGAGTTCCTTAGTAATCAGCATCTGTGAGCCAAAAAGGCATATAAAGCGTGTTTTATATAGAGATATAGAACTTTGAAATGAAATAAAACAAAGATGAAACACCGTGTCCAACGTGTAGTGCGAGTGCATGTGGCATTAGAAATCAGTTTATCTATACCACGGTCAGTGATTGCACAGAAAATTTCATATAGACGCAATCGAACAAATAAAAAAATAACAAATATTACATTATTCAAAAAAACAGGGTCACTGACGAAGGTTCAATACCAGAAACTGCGCAGTCTGATTCAGAAAATTTAAAATTTGCAATGTAGTTATGGTTTTTAGAAAATACACTCATTCTTCTCTACCACGCCTTTCACAATTAAAATTAAATAAAATTGCATATTAATTATAGTATTAATTGCAATTGTCTGAAAAAGATGTTAAAATTCAAACTCAAATGAATTTTTTAAATTGACAAGAAATTTGCTTTATTCGAAAGACAATCTTCTGGCATTATAATTTAAATATGACTTCTGGCATATGACCGCCACGGCTGGATCGGACGTAGTCTAATCTGAAAGTTCAATTTCTGATGACTTTTTACAATATTTGTGGCCGTATATTGGCAATAGCGCGGCGAATGTTGTCCTCCAAGTGGTCAATCGTTTCGGGCTTATCGGCGTAGACTAGCGTAGCCTCCCCACAGAAAATTGTCCAGCGGAGTAAAACCGCACGATCTTGGAGGCCAATTCACGGGTCCGAAACGTGAAAATATGCGGTTACCAAACGTTTCCTTCAATAAATATATTGTGGCACGAGCTGTGTGACATGTTCCGCCGTCTTGTTGAAACCACAGCTCCTGCACATCATGGTTTTTCAATTGATGAATGAAAAAGTCAGAAATCATGGCTCTATAGCGGTCAACATTAACTGCAACGTTCTGACCAGCATCGTTTTTAAAGAAGTACGCACCAATGATTCCACTAGCTCATAAAGCTAACCAAAGTGTCAGTTTTTCTGGATATAACGGTGTCTTAACATATACTGCCAAATACTGCATTTTTGTTTATTGACGTATCCATTTAACTAAAAGTGAGCTTCATCGCTAAACAAAATTCGCAAAATTTTTGCGGGATACGTAAAGGGTGTCCCAAGAAGAACGCAATTTTTAAATCTGGCAACATTCGAAGTGTCATTGGTTGACATTTGAACAATTGTTATTGTTTGCTAGTAGAAGGTACGCGGTTAGTAAAAATGGAGCGCTACACGAATGAACAACGCATTCTCATTGTGAAATTGTTTTACCAAAATGGTGAAAGTTTTGCGGCTACAGTTCGCAAATTGCGATCAATTTGGGGTCACAATAATGCTCCAAAAGAGTCAACTGTAAAGAGATTAATGGATAAATTTGCCGAAACTGGGTCTGTTAGTGATGTAAAGACAACAACGCGCCATCGACCAGGTCGATCTACCGAAATTGTCGCAGCTGTACGTGATGGTGTCAATTCGACACCGAGCTCAGCAAATTGGTGTCTCCAAATCCACTTTGCAGCGAATTTTGGCGAAAGATTTGCATCTTCATGCATACAAAGTTCAATTGACTCAGGAACTGAAGCCAGCTGACCATGGACAGCGAAGGGAGTTCGTTAATTGGGTATTGGAGAGACAACATGAAAATGCTGATTTTGCCGATAAAATCATCTTCAGTGATGAGGCCCATTTTCATCTTGATGGCTTCGTCAATAGGCAGAATTGTCGCATTTGGGGTGAGGAAAATGCTCGAGTGATTAACGAGAAGCAAATGCATCCTCAACGTGTCACTGTGTGGTGTGGTTTTTGGGCTGGAGGAATCATTGGACCTTTTTTTTATGAAATGAGGCAGGTCAAGCGCAAACAGTCAATGGTGTTCGGTATCGTGAAATGATAACCAGTTTTTTCTTGCCTAGAATTGAAGAAATGAATGTGGAGGGCATGTGGTTCCAACAAGACGGCGCCACATGTCATACAGCCAGAGAAACAATTCAATTGCTGCATCAGTCATTTCCCGGTCGTGTTATTTCGCGTTTTGGAGATCAGAATAGGCCGCCTAGATCGTGCGATTTAACACCACTAGATTTTTTTCTTTGGGGTTTTTCAAAGTCGATGGTTTACGGGAATACGCCGACGACGACTCAAGCCTTAAAAGAGGAAATTGGACGCTGCATTAATGAAATACCGCAGCATTCATGCAAAACGGTCATTGAAAATTTCATTAAAAGATCGCGTGCATGCCAGCAAAGCCGCGGCGGCCATCTGCACGATATATTGTTCCATACATAACCTCATTCTGTCTACTTTACGATATAATAAAGTTTCACGATTTTTTTTAAATATCTGTGTTTTATTTAAAATTTAAAAATTGCGCTCTTCTTGGGACACCCTTTATTTCGAACAGTACCATGATTTTTAAAATAAATTTGGATAACTCGGAGGCGTTGTTGAGGCGTCAGTCTATTCATGTTGAAATGCCAAACATAAATCACTTGACAGCTGACAAAATGGCCGTCAGTTAAAAAAGTGTTGATAACTTAAAGTTCTATACCTGTATAAAAAACGACGGTCGGTTATGCGTTGGCAGAACGTGGAATTAACAATCTCGACATTATTGTCCTGTTACCCGATTGATAACAGTGGCTAATCATTGGTTTGAGCGAACTTGTCACCGTTAGCATAAAGTCGGTAATCATAAAAAATTTGGTGCTTTTAAAATAGCTTTAAATAAATTAATTTTAAGAAATATGTATATTAAAACAAAATATTTAAATGTGTGATCTGAAATAAAATTAAAAAAAAAGCTTCTGAATTTTTTAATTGACATGAAATTTACTTTATTCGAAAGATAATCTTATAATTATAATTTAAATATGACTTCTGGCATATGACCGCCACGGCTGACTCGGACATAGCCTCATCTGGATGTCCAATTTTCGATGACTTTTTCCAACATTTGTTGCCGTATATTGGCAATAACTCGGCGAATGTTGTCGTCCAATTAGTCAATTGTTTCGGGCTTATCGGCGTATACTAGCGACTTGGTAAACACAATGTTGGCAAAACACATGCTTTGCAAGCAAAATAGTGGTTTCCTAGTTCAATATTAGTTGTACCTTTGTTAATTTTTAATACGGTGGTTTTTTTAAAATTTTTTGAAAAATATAGTACAATTTTTTTTTTTTTTGGTACGGTTGGCAATTTTCACCTGGGTAGTTACATTAGCGTTATAGTTCACAATTTGTGTGCAACTAAGAAATGTGACTTTAAGCGCAAAGTACTCTTGTAAAAACTAGTCATTATATATGGTCTTTAATTTATGTAACTAAATAATACACCTGTTTCTTATAGCCCAGTAACGCCTACTAATCAATAACTCCAAAAAATATTACAATACTTTTTATGTTTATTATTCAAATGTATTCATGTAGTATGTCATTAGGTGTTAATATAATAAATTAATAAATAGTAAGTGGATATAAATTGAATTCTATAACTACAAAAAAATACAAACGCCCCATACTCGCACTTTAAGGATATTTAATATTCACTATGTAAAAGTAAACGATTGTATTTATATGGGTAATAGTACAGTTATTCAAAAAATTAATAGACATCTCTAGAGTAGTGTTCCATAGATCGAGTTTCGAATAACTAACTTTTCGGAAGTCGACTTTCTTCTCATGACAAAGTCGAAAAGTCGACTTTCTTTTAATGAAGAAGTCGAAAAGTCGAGTTTTGTTTTCGACTTATTTGATCCATACAACGTAAAATTAAATTTTGTTTTAGTCAATAACGCAATAGGCAAACATAAAGCTAGTCAAAAGTTGAATTAAACATGCACTTCTAAGCTACTGGTCTGATTTGGACAAAATATGTGCCCAATAGGGTTATAACTTTTGATTTTGTTTTGCAATTATAACATTTTACTGTCCTAGAAATATAATTTTTTTTTGCGGTTTTCAAAAAAGTTTCCGCATACGCTTTTTTTTTTGTTAAACTGAACTTTAAAACATATTTCGCCAAAATTGTAAATATTCTAAACTCTAAAAGGTCACAAAAGCGTGATTTTTTCGGCTTTTGCATATTTTGAAAAAAAAGATGATACATTGTTTTTGTGATATGGGCATCTAAATACGCAGAACAATTAAAGCAGAAGGTAAAAAGTTTTATAAAAATGAAGTATATTAATTGTGTTCCACTAATGCTGTTTTAATAGTACAAGAATGACGAAATGTAATTTTAGAAAATGCACTTAATACACACATAAAAAAGAGCATCATGTTAGGATTGAAACACGTAACAATCATAATATGATTCCCATAATCATAATATGATTATAGATGATGATAAAATCGTTCGTAGTGATCGTAATATGATCAGCCAGAATCATGTTTATGATTGTTACGATCATAATATGATAGTTTTTAGTCAACAATCACTTTCAATCATATGTTTTTCTCTGAGTGCGCGAGAGGTTTTTGTTCCATAATGACCCGAAATAGCTACAGTGGGGAGCACTTGTGAGTACATGTAAGTACTTTTTACACCTAAAGATTCAGGCCGAAAAATGTTTGACACTAGAACTAAATTATACTTTGCTGAACGTACAAGGTACGCTGAATCCAAATCTGGCCTTAGATTCACTCTCCGACATCAAGCGTTCGAGCTATATTAACGAGAAAAGTGTATTTTTTGATCAAAATGCTCCGATTTTTGACCTTCCTGGAGATACATTTTGCATAATACTTGGAACGTCACCTGAACAAACTACTCTTACCATTTTTTTTCCCTTTTTAATTTTTAAGATAACTTATTTCCTTACGACATTATCGTCGGTTGAACTTGATAATAAATTCGAATTTTTTAAAATTTTGCATTGCGGGACTTTAAAATTGCTGGTACAACCTCAATTTCAATTTACAATAATGTCGTAAGGAAATAAGTTGTACCTTTAGAAAAGTATAATTGAGTTCTTGAGTCAAACATTTTTCGGCCTGAATCTTTAGGTATAAAAAGTGCTTACATGTACTCAAAAGTGTTCCCCATTGTATATGCAATGATTTTATACTTTTGGCAATCTGCTTGATGAGATAAACAAATAATCAGGAGACATATTCAAAAATGTTTTTAGTTTCGCTATAAAGTTTTCTTAAGTTATATTATTTTAAAATGAGCAAAAATTATTAAAAATTGGAGATACAAAGCCTAAACGGTTTGAGATAATTAGGAAAATATATAATTTGGGGTTCAAGAAAAGTCATGACAATTACATAAAATTCAAAATAATTCATGGTAAAAATGAAGATACTTTCCGGTGTCAATTAATTGATCCCAAACAATCTAAAAAAAAGTCAAAAAGTCGACTAATTGAAAATGCGACAAATCAAAAATTCGAATTCTAAAATGATTAAAAAAGTCGTAAAGTGGACTTTTTGTTGCAACTATATAACCCTACTATTGAGTAATTGAAAACGAAATATTCTATATAAGGTAATTTTTATTTTAGATTGGACAAGATAGAAAAACGGTTTCTTATATTTATCCAAAAACTGCTAAAAGACTAATTTCAAATTGAAGGCAGCTTCAAGAATTTTGAGGTCTGGCTAAATAGTCCAGACTTTATTTTTTCGGCTTAACATCACTTTAAGCGCCACAGTACGCTAAATGCCGAACTTTAAATTGACTGGCACATCCACATCTTAAAAAATTAAAGGTTGGAAGCTGGCTTAAATGATAGAGATCACCATAACTATTTTATGTGTAAGTGCAAAAATGATCAGATTATGCTTTTCATTTCTATATAGCTTTTAGCTCCAAAAATTTATGAAAAGTTAAAAATTTAACCTAAAATGACTCTGGATACCAAAGCAATAATGCAATCCATTCACAACTTACACATAATAATAGCAATACTGATATTTACCAATCACACAGGACTGCAACAAATTATTTTTTAAACTGCGGATGTGTCCTGCAACAAAATGTAAATTTTAAAATCTTTACGCATAGACCTCAGGAGATTTGTATTGCTCTATTTTCTTTATTTCTGAAGGCATACTAAACTATTTCACCTCATTTTATAGCATTATTTGTCATTAAACGCCAATAATGAAAATGTACAATTACGTTGACGCTGAATGTTCAAAAATGAAAAAGCTCTGAAATTTCTATTTATTGAAAAAACTAAGTTAAGGATAACGCTATTAAATTATTTCGGTAACTAAACTTTATGCATGTTGTTAAATTAGTTATATCGGTTACGGTATTTTGCGGATAACGGTATTTCAATTATATTGGTAAAGTGGCTTGAAACCGATTAGCGGTATTGTCTGCCATCCCTGATAAAAATACTAAAAAATTACGAAATATCAACAACTTTCGTATAATAAACAATTTTTTTTTTATTTCACGTAAGTTTTCGTTGTTTTGACAATAAATTTGTATATTTATGATTGAATTAGAGTACCCAGCAAAATTTTGGTAATGGGTGCTATAAAGTAATGCATTACCTTGTAATGTGTACTCCTAACCTGTATCATTACTTTAAAACAAGAAGTAATGAGTTACCGATAATTGAACACTTATGGATTACCTTGTAATGATACTCATTACATTTTACATTACCTCAAAACATAAAATAATGACTTACCGATCATCTATTACCTAATGCATGAATTATAAACGTAAAGTACTTATTAACATATATTTTTGAAATTCTATTTTTGACACATTACTTTGTTATTTTTTGTAAGCATGAGGGTAAGGTGTATATTTTTGATATCACGAACGAAAACACGAAGCACAGCAACTCATTTACATTTTAAGCAATAAAATATTATATGTATCGATAGCTCAGTTGGTAAAGTTCTCGCCTAACTAATTGTTAAATACCAGAGACCCCAGGTTCGAATCCCAGCATGAACACGTAATTTAAAAAAATTATTATGCCTTTTTTTATTATGAAAATCTATTTACCCACCATGTAACAACCCATTACTTTTACGCTCATCGCCTGTAAAATTCATAAGCAAAGTAAGGTGTAATGTAATGCGTGAAGCCCTATGGCGATACATTTCTTTACCCATGATTTCGTAATGTGTGGTTTTGCTGGGTAATAAAATATCCGACCAAAAGAAATATATTATACTTTCAACACTAAAAATGAGCAAAATCGGAAACCAATAGTTAAATATTGTACATTTTTGCCCATATTCACGAACAAAAACTTAAACAACTGTAGTTAATAAAATCAATTATTTAATGTAGTGTATTGCAAGGAAATGGGGTAATATACTTAAAGCGGTAAACGTGATTTGAAATGTTCATCACAATTTTAATTAATTATTTTCTTTTTGTTAAATATGTATTTAAAATGTGGCTTCTAAATGCCATAATTAACATTTATTGTTAACTGTTTAGTAATTCAAGAAAATCCATTAATTTATGGATATTTAAATTAACTAATACCCATACATACCCATTGAAATTTTACAATTTTCAATACCCATTAAAATGTTCCCTTTCCTTTAGAGGTGGAGCGTGAAATTATTTTAAATTATCAATTAAATAATAATTAAAAGTATAATTAAACATAGAATTTTGTAGCAGACAAATAAATTATTAAAGCTTTATTTCGACCGTATAATGTATCCCTCGATTTATAAAACATATACGTTTCTAACTAAAATTTTTTTTATTTTTATTTTTTTTTTATTAATTAATAATCATATAATTAAAAATTATATACTTTTACCCTAACCGAGCATGGCTTTCGGCGCGTTGTAGCGCAAACAGACCAGTAATTTTGGTGGGGATCGAACCCACGACCCCTGCACTGATAAGACAGACGCTACCAACTAGCCACCGGAGCGCACAAAATTTTTTTTTTTGTACAATATCGGGTAAATTGAAATCAATGTTCCCGATATTTTACACAAAAAAAAAATAATTTTAGTTAAAAATCCCAGTTAAAACAGGATGAGGTCATGATATTTTTTTCAACCATAATTCTTTTTTAATTTTTTCTACACTCAGGAAACTTCTGCATTAAAAATATGTAGTTGTTTGGATTGTAATACAGTTTCTTTATTTTTAATGTAAATGTCAGTCATTTGTAGAACAAACTAAATTTTTTACTTACCTTGTAGTTCATTTAAAAAACAAACCACATCAAATGACTGTTTTATGATTTTACATTCAGTTTTACATTCGTTTTTTGTTATTTAAACAAATAAAAAAACAAATGTTTATTTTTTACTAACAAATGTGGTTCATTATCACTACAATTGTGGCTTATTTTTTAAACATTAACAACCAAATGATTGTCATTTGGTTGTTGGTTAGTTTAATTAACTGAAATGTAAGTCGTACTTTCTTAAAGTGAATTTTAATTTATTTTTAACTACATTTGCAGTGTTCTTTACCTACATAGTATTCTAACAAAGTATTCGATAACAAAGACATTTTCTCGAAAACAAAACATAACGACTATCTGAATTTTTGAGAATCGATAGGAAAATATTTCTCCTTCTGATTTAAAATTATTAAAAGACATTCAAAGTAATTTGTTTTGAGATAAATAAAGTTACTGTTTAAATTTTCATTGTTAAGACATTGCTCTGAAATTTTTGGAAAAAGTATTTCGCCAAATGATATCACATAGTAAGCTCTTTAACAAAAGTCAAAGTCAAAATTGTATGATTTTCTCAGAATGTCACATCTAAACAAAATATTAATGGACATTATATAAAATAAGTAATCCTTGGTGGTTGACTCTATCCACCACATCCATATTTTACAAAAATTTATAATGTTGTTCAAGGACCTTATTTACAACATTGATGGTTAGTTTCAAGAATTTTTATTTTTGATTGGGAGTGTTTAAATTTACCTTATATGCAGGATCAGAAAGACACTTTGTCTGCCGGTTGTATGTATTTGGTTTTCATAAATTTTTGCTTTTATATATTTCAAATTAAATCCCTTTCATGCCGTTTAATATTTCATATATTATAGTTGTAGCAATGAACAAACATAAATTTAATTCTATTTCCTATTAACAACTAAACAAATAAATCATTTTAATATTAAAACAAAATTGTATTAACTCTCGCCAGCACAAGGAAACATAAAACAAACATACACATACATTAGGGCGGGTCGATTTAAAAATCGCTTAACGTTCAAGGAAAATCGTATTCTAGGGATCAAATAAGAAACTTTGCCGAAGGAAACATACCTCTAAAACGAATTCTGATGTCCCGACTTTTGACCCGTAGGGTAAAATTTTGAAAAAGCCCACTTTGATATTTCAGAAAGTAGAAGGAATCTCTCCAAGATTATGGGAGCTACTTCTTCTCGGGAGACACGCTAGTAGATTAATGCATAATACATCACTCTAGGTGACCGTTAAGGGGTTAAAATTTAAGTTGAAAGAGGGCCTTTTTAGTCGTGTTTTTATAGCAAAATGTGCAAATCTCGGGATAGAGATATTTCAGAAAGTAGGAGGAGTCTTTCCAAGGTTAGGGTCTCTATTTCTTCTCCAGAAGACGCTCTAGTAGATTAATGTATAAATTATATTCGATTGGGTTGGATTCGATTGGGGCACTCTAGATGGGTCAAAGTGGGATTTTTCAAAATTTTAAACTACGAGTCAAAAGTCGGGACATCAGAATTCGTTTTAGAGGTATGGTTCATTCGGCAAAGTTTCTTATTTTGATCCCTAGAATACGATTTTCCTTGAACGTTGAGCGATTTGTTTGCCTCTATACAAATCGACCCGGCCTAACATACGTACATACATATGTAGTCTATAAGTATATTTTTTGTTAACAATATTTTATGAAATGTAGTTAAAAACAGTTTAGTCAGTTAACCTGTCTTTGAAGTATTCGCAATATTACTCATACTAACAAATCTAAACATATGAATATGACGTTTTACGACCAACTGCCCCGCTACAGGCTATCGTATATTGACATTGATACGATATACTCTTGCAGAATTTGTTCTACTCTGTGACGCAAATAATAAATAAAAAAAACTTTTAAAAGTGGGCGACGTAGGTGTGGTAATATATTGACAAATTTTGTGCTGATTATAACTAAATTAAAAGCCCCTTACTTCGTTACCGGTAGTTTTAAATATCTACCTCAGCATAAAATTTAAGTGATTCCTAAAGATTAGATTTTTTATGTCTCCAAATTCAATTGCTGATTTCCTGCTTCTAAAAATTTTCTTTTTCACAACTTCCAAAAATGTGCTTTTGAACAAATCTTCCCAGTTCTAGTCTACCCAACTTGGTTCCATCTCAAACTTAGAGGGGAAAATTATATATAATTTATTTTCTGTAAAGGAGGATATCTGAAAAATAGGAAAGTAAATTTTGTTGGACCCAACTTTAAAATACTAGAGAAAAGCAAAGTTTTAATATCCATATTTCATCTGCTTTGAAGACAGCGTTTCCTCCAATAAGGTGGAAAAATGCTTTTGGATTCGAATTCCAGCACAATAGGGCTTCACTTCTAGAAGAGTTCCCTTGTGAACATCAGAATTTAACTTTCATTAAACCACAGCTTAAGATGCAATGAATACAGAACGTAAAAGAGAACTTCCACCCTATGACAAGCTCCTATAAAATTCATTGCTTCCGATCAAAATTTTCATAACATCGAAATCCACGTCATTGTAGTATTCTAAAAAGTACAAAAATATGCTAAAAATTGTATTTTTTATCAAAAAATGCTCTTATGATCAAAATATGCAAAAATTTTAAATTTTCTAACAAAGCGATGCCAGAATTCGGCAATTGCTCTGAAACGAAAAAAATATCTCATCTTTTTTAATACAACTCACGGGAAAAAACATGATACAGCAAATTTTTTAGGCCTTAAGTGAAAAACAAATGCCTTTAAACACAAAAACCCTTAAATGAAACACTACAAATTAATAACTTACACGATTATAACTTATTAAGCAAGAATATTTTGTCCGGCAAAATAAAAACACTGATAACACAATTTTATTTTATTTTTTTATTTTATTTTTGTTGTTAAATTTCATAAAATCACACAAATACCAGGGATAAGCAGGCTAAAAACGGTGAAATACCGTTATCGATTCAAACGCTTTTAATTGACCGGTATTCCTAACATACCGTTACCGAAATAATTGAAACATCGTTAGCCGTAAAATACCGTAACCGATATAACTAAAATACCAATATATTTAGAATACCGTTACCGAAATAACTAAAATATCGTTATCGCTACAATACCGTCACCGAAATAATTGAAATGGCGTTATCCTTAAAAAACGGTTGCCAAAATAAACTGGCGAGATAAAAAAAATATAATCGCTGCTAATAACGGGTTTCTCAATAAGGACTTGACAACTTTTTTTCTTAATAAAACGCAAAACATTTGAGCTATTTCCAAAACTTTATTATCGACTTGAAATACATTCAAAACATTTATGAATGGCACTCGACTTCGTTCATATGGCCACCGCGGGCACGTCGGCAGCGGTCGATTCGTTGGACCTAATTTTCGATGACTCGGTCACACATTTCGGCCTTAACGGCCGCTATTTCGCGTTCAATGTTGGCTCTGAGTTTCTTCCAACGTCGTCGGCTTGTTGGCATAGATTAATGATTGACGTAGCCCCAATTGACTGGTCCATTTCTTGAGATAACACGCTCAGCAAAAATACTCTTCAATAAATCGATTGTAACGTATGCTGTGTGGCACCATCCTGTTAAACCACATGTCGTCCAAGTCCATGTTTTCCAATTCGGGCCAAAAACAATCGGTAATCATGGCGCGATAACGATCGCCATTCATAGTAACGTTATTGTCGATGAAAAAATATGGCACAAACCGCACCAAATAGTTATTTTTTGTGGATGAAGTAGTGACTCATGAAGCACATGAGGAATTCACCAAACCATTGAGCCAAAAACGAGCTTCGTCACTGAAGATGATTTAACGCTCATAAAGTTGATCGCAACTTTAAGAGCGAATTTCGGTAGTACATTTTTATAATTTACATACGTTGTTCGTTCGTGGACTTTACCATGATGAAAATGTTGAGTTTACTGAAAAAAAGGAAAGTAACAGTTAGATGATCAGTGAAATAATACGTTCACAAACTAAATTCAAAGTTGTGAAGTACCTATTGGAAAACCCTTTAGATAAATTTTGCCAAAGTTTGATCATAAACTAGCCGTTCATTGGAATTCGGGCATCATGTGGCTAAATATATCGGTGCGCATTGACATTACCTGAATAACTAAAATAACGTTACTTTTAAAATACCTTTACCGAAATAATGTAAAAACCGTTATCATTATAATAAAGTTACCGAAATTGTTAAAATACCGTTACCGCTAAAATACCGTTACCGAAATAAGTAAAATAGCGTTAACGCAAAAAAACCCGTTACCGAAACAAACTCGCTTGAAACCATTTTGCCGTCTAAATTTGCAGTTAAAAAACATAAATTTTAGTACAATTTGTAAAGGAGGTATTCATATTTCAGCCATTATATTAAATCCACCACAATTGGGCCAGGACTGCAAACAAATCTAACCAGATATACTAAATTCTAATACACTTTTTTCTATAAACATTCTTAACTTTTAAATAATTATTTACTTAAACTTTTTTCTTATTTCTTAATTCATTTAATTTTTGTTTCATATTAAAAGTTGAAGTTTAAGATGTTTTAAATCCAAAAACTAATCCGTCTTTTGCAATAATTATACTATTTTGTAAATAATAGCTAAAAATTTTAAAATTTTCCTGTAAACTGCAAACAAAAACTCGTTTAACCCTTTACTGCACGGCTATACAAATGTGAATGTTTTTTTTTTTATTTTTTATTTATTTAATAGATATTCAAAATATATAATATTTACAATAGAGCAATTCCATATGAAAACGATCAAAATTGGCAAATTTTGGACGACCCCTCTCCGATTTTAAAATAATAGTCTCAATCGATTGCC
>CM037853.1:54972493-55002063 GCA_021234595.1 Delia radicum
TTGTCTTATTTGGCCTTGAAGGCAAATCGGAGGATGAAGTAAAAAAACAACTATGTGCTCTTAAGTACAATTGCACAGAAGTTAAAAAAGTCGAAAAGAAATACAACAATTATGTTGATACTCTTTATATTGTCTCTTTTGCAAACGGAACAGTTACACTCATGACTTAAAAAAAAACGTCAAATCTCTTTTTCATATGATAATTTGATGGGATTTACCAAAGAAAATTAAAAACAAAACCAATTCAATTGCCACACAATTGCCAAATGGTTGGACATGGTGAAAAAGGGTGCTCTATTAAAACAAATGTCTCATTGCTCTGGTAGACACACAAACCAAAGATTGTAATGAAAAAAACACGTTAATGTGCAAATTGCAACAACGCGCATACGGCAACTGACATTACATGTCCAGTAAGAGCATCATTTCTTTATATAAGAGAAAATATTCAACGTAAAAACAATCGTTATTCCAAGTCGTAGTAATAGAATGTCCAAAACAGAAATCACAATAATGTAACAAATTTCAATACCTGGAGACAAATGAATTTCCTCCTCTTTCCAACTCTAATACTAGATTTGAGAATAACACACATTGATATGGCCACGATCCCAAAACAATAATAAAAGAAGCAATACTCAAACATCAATGAACTCTTTACAGTAGAAGAGATAAGTCACTGACTTTAGATGTAGTAAACAAATTAAAATCTTGTAAATCAAAGATGAACAATTTTATGTTATCACACAATTAGCAACAAAATATTTGTATAATATATAAGTTATAATGGCAACTACTACACATTAATATAATCTTTTGGAATTGTAGAAGCATTAGAAATAAATATTTATAACTTTATGATTTTTTGAATACGAACAACATAGATTGATGTTTTTTAACAGAAACTTGGTTAACTAACAATGTACATATTCCCCAAATGGGATATTATTGTGTTCGTTGTGATCGTGCTGATCGGACTGGTGGAGGAGTAGCAATACTTATAAAAAAAAATATATCGAATTTTAAAACCTTTTTTGTTAAACAAATAAATTGAAAATTAGGAATATGTTTGAAACTTCAGAGATGGGATGGAAATAAATTTGTTTTCAGTTTATTTCCCTGGAGGCGAGTCAAATTCTCAATCCCAGGGCATTTTTAGAAAGATATAAGAAAACTCCTTAAAACCGATAGAAATGTTATAATCTGTGCGGGGATTTGAACAGCAGACACAGAAATTGGATGTGTATAGAGCCAAATGCCTGGGGTAATATTTTATCGATACAGTATCTATACTTCCTTATAATTTTTACACCCCATTACACCCACAATACATTCCTACTTCTAGAAATAAAATGCCTTCCATTTAGATATAGTTATTTCAAATGTTTCCACAATATATTACGAATCCCAAAACCATAAATTCTTTAGGTTCTGATCACTTACCTGTTTCTTACAAACTTACTCTAAGTGCCTCAGAAAAACGAACGTTTATTTTTCAACTACAAAAGAGCAAATTGGGGACTTTTTAAAGCTTCTGTTCATAAATCAGTCTCTCATTTACCATGTAATATAAGTAATACAACAAATTGTAATGCAATTGATCTTAGTGTAGAAATTTTAACTAACAGCATTTTAAATGCAGCGGATGTCGCAATTCCAAAAATAAAATCAGAATTTAAATCGGAGTTAATAACACCCATATTAAACAACTAATAATTACTCGAAATTATTATAGACGGCAATGGATGAGATATCGACACACAGCAGACCTTGTCAATATGAACAAATATTGTGCTAAAATTCGTTACGAAATATCTAACTTAGAAATTTAACATGGAATAATAAAATAAAAGATCTAGATAAGGCATCAAAACCATTTTGGAACATAGCGAAATGCCTTAGGAAGAAAAAATTATTTATACCACCATTAGTAGAAAACGCGACTGCACACTATAGCGATGAAGAAAAGGTGAATCAACTGGCTTTTAATTTTTTGAAAAACCATCAAATTTCAAAGGATTTAGGGAATCAAGTGCATGCTTCAATGGTTGATGGCGTTAATCAACAATTTTCTTCTCTTGCTATTGCAACAGATCAAGCGATTTTGTAACCACAAATGAAATTAAATCAATTATTAAGGAATTAAAACCCCGAAAAGCAGCTGGTATTGATGGGGTAAAAATTTATTGTTAAAGCAATTACCTAATTCTGCTGTTGTGTATTTCTGCTATATAATAAATTGCTGTTTAAAGATCCAATATTTTCCAAAAATTTGGAAAACGGCTAAAGTAATTCCGATTGTTAAGCCAAATAAACCACCAAATTTAGTTAGTAGTTACCCGCCCAATAAGTTTACTTAGCAGCCTTAGTAAAGTTCTTGAAAAGGTTCTAAAAAATAATATCTCAAAATTTATGGATCAACATAGCATTGTTCCACAAAATCAGTTTGGCTTTAGACCATTTCACAGCACAACCCATCAAATAAAGCGGTTATATAACCACATAAATACCGGGTTTTAAAAATAAAAGTTCTACAATTTTAGTACCATTGGACATCGAAAAAGCGTTTCGATTCCGTATGGTACAACGGGTTATTGTACAAGATGATTCAATTTAATTTTCCGCTTTATCTTATCAGAATTATCGAATCATTTGTAAAAAAACAGACTGTTTTGTGTTAGTCTAAATGAAAAGTATTCTGATCTCCTAGAAATCCCAGCTGGAGTGCCACAGGGCTCAGTTTAGGGCCAATTTTATATATTTTGTATTGTTCAGATATGCCAAATCTTAATGGTTGTAATTGCGCTACATTGCTGACGACACTTGCCTATTTTTTTCGCATGAATTTGGTCAAATTACAGTGACTAAATTACAATGCGCATTAGAAAATTTGGTAGCTTATTTTCAAAAATGGAGAATTAAAATTAATGAGGAAAAAACTCAAGCTGTATTTTTTTACTCGAAAACGCAAAGCTTGTTTTTATCCCACCACCCAATTGAAAATTAATGACACATTTATACCATGGAGTGACAATGTTAAGTATTTAGGAGTGTACATGGATAGAAAACTTATATTTGAACTACATATTAAAAAACAAATTGAAAAATTCAACTTAGCTAAAAATATGTTATATCCACTCATAAGGCGTGGGATTCCCCCTTAAGCCATGAAAACAAAATTATTTTAGCCAAGGTAGTTTTTCAATCAATTATTCTATACGCATGCCCAGTATGGGGTGTTGCGCTGCATCGCATGTTAAAAAGCTACAAATTTGCCAAAACAAATTGCTAAAAATGATGCTAAATCTACCATGGCATTTCTCCACCAGAAGACTTCACAACAGCAACAATATTAGTCTAATACGTGATAGAATTAACACTGTCACCGAACGCTTTAAATTTTCAAGTGGTTTATCTGAAAATCCGCTTATATCTAACTTATATGAATGAATGTCCTATATGTATACAAATAACCCTTTTTTGTTTGTACGCATGTGTGGGGATTTTGTTCAACACTTTCTTTATATCATAAAATTTAAACGTGTTTACGAAAATAATTATTTATATCTAAATTTATTTAATTGACAAATACTATTGTCTTCAAAATACATAATCAGGGGTTTTTACAATTAAGTTTCCTCTGAAACAAATACTTTTCCTTTTTCAAATTCTGTATACTGTAATATAAAATATTATTTTTAAGATGAAAAGTTAAGTAAATAACTAAAACTCTGTAAATTGTGTGATAACAATAGGTTAAGATATTAATTTTAATAAATTTTAATAAAAAAAAAAAAAAAAAAGAAAATAACAATGTTATTAACTTATATGTATAATTTTTGTACTCAAGACGTAATCATATACTTTTTCTTAATAAAAGGACGTTATTGGAAGTAGTTCCTAATTTTGAAAAAAGAAGTTATACAAGGTGGCGCAAAAGTAATCCTCCTATCAGAAAATGCTATAAAATTTTGCGATTGGCCCCTAATGTCAGTTCTGTTTTGACATTTGTGTAGTAAACACATGCGAAATACACGTTAATAACAATGTTACGCTACACTGCTCCAGAACGCGTAATATTGGTGACTATTTATTTGACCAATAATCGGTCGGTGACTTTGGCACAACGTGAATTTCGTCGCAGATTTCCTGGCCGTCCAACGCCTACTGGTAAAACACTGCGATATTTAGCCGCTCGCCTCGAAGAGACTGGCACAACACGAGATGCTGCCCAGGCGTGGCAGACCCCGGAGTAGCCGTTCTGCAGAGAATATTGCTGCTTTAGCAGAGGATGTCATGGAAGCGCCGTCGACATCGACCAGACGACGTGCCACGCAAATGGGTATCAGTCGACGGTCTTTACAGCGAATTTTGGTACAAGATTTGAAGATGTTTCCGACGGTGCATCAGCTGCTAGCTGCTGACCGCCAATCGCGTGTAACATACGCTCAAGCCATCCTTAATCACCACCAAGAGGAAGATGATTTTTCATCAAAAATAATCATGAGTGATGAGGCCCATTTCCATCTTAGCGGGTACGTAAATAAGCCAAAATTACGCTTCTGGGGCACTGAAAATCCGCGTGTAACCCACGAAGAGCCATTACACCCGCTCAAAGTCACTGTATGGTGTGCTGTTTTCGATGGAGGAGTCATCGGAATGTGAATGGTGAGCGCTACAGAGCAATGATCAACGAGTTCTTTTTGCCGCAACTTGATGAACTGGATTGGAAAAACATGTGGTTCCAGCAGGACGGTGCAACGGCACACACTGCACGTGCCACAACCGATATGCTGAAGGATGAATTTCCCGGGCGCCTAATCTCCCGTTTTGGCGATTGCACTGGCCAGCAAGATCACCTGATTTGACCGCTCCAGACTTCTTTTTTGTGGGGCTTTTTGAAGTCGCGGGTTTATGTCAACAAGCCTCAGACTCTTTGCAGCTCTTAAAGCAGTGATGTTCTTTACGCACACTATTGCATTTATACTTGTGTGTGTAGCAGCGAAAAAACGAAGTTTATTCTACGGTACACTGATAATAATTTCAATTGCAGAAAAAAGATTTTTTTTGAAAAAAGTGAATTTCATAAAAATATATTTTTAATATATGAACCCCTTTGAAACTAAAAAATATATATTTTTTTTCTATTTCGGCTTAAGCGGACAAGGGCTCCTGGAACCACCATGGCTCAGAAACAGTTTAGCGTTGTATCATATTAGTGTGTGTACTCAAGTGAAAAAATTTTGTTACAATTTAAAAAAATAGATTTTTTGCATAGAAAGAAAGCTACACTCATAGAAATAAAGCTGTACAAATGCGCTCATAGAAATTTTACATAATTCGGGCTAAAATTAGCAGGGCATTTTAACTAATTTTAGTAACTTTTTTTTGCTATTTCTACAGACTTATTTCTATGAGTATAGCTTTCATTTCTATGACTGTACAAGAATTAATTTCAAATATAATTTTGGTACACTCCTAGAAATAAGTCTGTAGAAATAGCAAAAAAAAGGTACTAAAAATTAGATAAAAGTGACTCTGCAGAAAAAACCAGTTGAATTAAGAGATTTTTTAACTAAATATTTGCAGACTTAAAATATCAAACAAAAACTGTTGTGTTAACATTTTTTTTTTGCTAAATTTAGCCCGAATTTGTAAAATGCAAATAACAGGTTTAAATTGTTAAACCAACTGAAATTTTTGCTAAATAATTGTAAATTTCTGATTTAATAACGGAAAATTTTTAATTGCATTAAAAAAAACTTAAAATTTTCAAAATGTTTATGATTTTATTTGGGTACAGATATTTAGTAATTAGTTTTGCTAATGTTAGCAGGTGTTTTTGTTACTTTGTTACTATTCATCAGGTTTATTTTTGCTATTTTAAGTCTACAAATATTTAGTTTAAAAATCTGTTAATTCAACTGGTTTTTTTCTGCGGGGGTCATTTTTAACTAGTTTTTAGTTACTTTTTATGCTTTTTCTACAGACTTATTTCTATAAGTAAAGATATTGCTGGGTCAATTAATATTTTTATTTAAAATACGAATATTTCACTGGTGTTTGTTTAGGGTTTTTAAATAAAAAAATAAATAAATAAAAATTTTTCACTTATAATTTTATTACAAATTAAGCATTGTGCATCGTCATCCATATTCTCTATAAAAAAAAAAGTATTTTCCCATTCATCATCAAACATATTTCTACGTGTATTTTTATTTGTGTTCCGCAGCGTGGTGTTTGCTTCAACAATGGTTCAACTACCATTGATTTGTTTTCTTTTAACTCAGTGAGAACAAAGCAAAAGCCGAATATGCACATCGAAAGCCATACGAAGATGTTTATAGTGTACGTGTGTTGACGCAGCGTAAGCAGCATTTTCTTCTGTAACCCCGTGTGGTTGGAAATTGAGAGGAAGCACATCACTGTCTTAAAGACAATATCCGTCAAGAATGTGAGGACCTATCGCCGGAAGTTTTGGCCAAAGTGATGGAAAATGCCATAAAAAGGGCTCAAATGACAATCAACTTTTATTGTAAATGTAAGTCATTTGTGGAACAAATCAAATTTTGTTAACCTTGTAGTTCATTTGAAAAAACAAACACGTCAAATTACTGTTTTATGATTTTACATAAATTTTTTACAATAGTTTTTTGTTATTTAAAAAAATAAAAAATAACTCTTTTTTTATTTTAACTACCATGTAGTTAATTTTAATTGTTAGTCATTTTTTGAACATTAAAATACAAATGCAGTGGTATTTACCTATATACCCAGGAAAAAATTACACATTCCAGAAAGAAGGTGATGCCCACACTTGCTTACATATCTCATTGCCAAATTTAGTAACTGCAATACCAAGCACATTCCAACGATGGAGTCAAAAAAGCAAGTAGTATTGTAATCAATTCTTTAAATTTAAAGAAAATAACAATGTTATTAACTTATATGTATAATTTTTGTACTCAAGACGTAATCATATACTTTTTCTTAATAAAAGGACGTTATTGGAAGTAGTTCCTAATTTTGAAAAAAGAAGTTATACAAGGTGGCGCAAAAGTAATCCTCCTATCAGAAAATGCTATAAATTTTGCGATTGGCCCCTAATGTCAGTTCTGTTTTGACATTTGTGTAGTAAACACATGCGAAATACACGTTAATAAACAATGTTACGCTACACTGCTCCAGAACGCGTAATATTGGTGACTATTTATTTGACCAATAATCGGTCGGGTGACTTTGGCACAACGTGAATTTCGTCGCAGATTTTCCTGGCCGTCCAACGCCTACTGGTGAAACACTGCGATATTTAGCCGCTCGCCTCGAAGAGACTGGCACAACACGAGATGCTGCCAGGCGTGGCAGACCCCGGAGTAGCCGTTCTGCAGAGAATATTGCTGCTTTAGCAGAGGATGTCATGGAAGCGCCGTCGACATCGACCAGACGACGTGCCACGCAAATGGGTATCAGTCGACGGTCTTTACAGCGAATTTTGGTACAAGATTTGAAGATGTTTCCGACGGTGCATCAGCTGCTAGCTGCTGACCGCCAATCGCGGTGTAACATACGCTCAAGCCCATCCTTAATCACCACCAAGAGGAAGATGATTTTTCATCAAAAATAATCATGAGTGATGAGGCCCATTTCCATCTTAGCGGGTACGTAAATAAGCCAAAATTACGCTTCTGGGGCACTGAAAATCCGCGTGTAACCCACGAAGAGCCATTACACCCGCTCAAAGTCACTGTATGGTGTGCTGTTTTCGATGGAGGAGTCATCGGACCTTTTTTTCTTCGAAGATGTCGCGGGCCAAACGGTTACTGTGAATGGTGAGCGCTACAGAGCAATGATCAACGAGTTCTTTTTGCCGCAACTTGATGAACTGGGATGGAAAACATGTGGTTCCAGCAGGACGGTGCAACGGCACACACTGCACGTGCCACAACCGATATGCTGAAGGATGAATTTCCCGGGAGCCTAATCTCCCGTTTTGGCGATTTGCACTGGCCAGCAAGATCGCCTGATTTAACCGCTCCAGACTTCTTTTTGTGGGGCTTTTTGAAGTCGCGGGTTTATGTCAACAAGCCTCAGACTCTTGCAGCTCTTAAAGACAATATCCGTCAAGAATGTGAGGACCTATCGCCGGAAGTTTTGGCCAAAGTGATGGAAAATGCCATAAAAAGGGCTCAAATGACAATCAACTGTGGCGGCGGCCATTTACATGACATCATATTCTCGACTTGATGTAAAAAAATTAAAATACCAAATAAAAATAATCCACAAGAAGAATCAAAGTTTTTCATTTTTTTTTTTAAATTACAGCCAAAAACATCGGAAGGTTATTTTTGCGCCACCTGTTACAATTTTAAAGAATTTATCTCATATATTTTTTCAAACAAATTTTTATTTGCAGGAAAATCATACTAAAAACAGAAATTGAATTGCCTAAATTTTGTTAAACTGCGGTTAGGTATAAATTAGGGAAGCGCACGTGAGCAGAAAATTGTGAGTGCACACAGAGAAATAAATTGGCAACCGTATTGAAAAGTGTATTTTAATGGTAACAACTTAGAAATTAGTTAGTACAACGATTTTACATTAGATTTCTGGATATTTTATGTGTTGCAAATAAAATTCAGTTTAATTAACCGAACTTTGTTGTGAACACTAATGTTGAGTTATACCAACCGACTGAAATTCGTAATAAACGCATTTGAGACGTTGTAGCCGAATTTCAGTTGGCAAATACCTAAATTTTTCTCTGTGTGTGGAAGTTGAAATTACTGACGTTATCGTGAGTGAGTGTAAAAAAAATTCGAGGGTGATTGTGCGTGAGTCATATTTTCGTTTTTTCAATTTCGAATTGTTCTTTTTTTGAAAAAATATTTTCGTGGTTTATAGCTCCAAAATTATAACAAACCCATGTTATCATAACAATTCGATGTTTCACTTTTTAGGATTTTATTTCCGTATGAGTTTTGATCGTTATATTTGAGTGACCTAGGAGAATCACGTGTGATTAAAAGTTGAATTTACTTATGGAACTACTTCTTTTTTTTAAATGTAAGTACTTCTTATTTTTTCTAGGGAACTATTTATTTATTTTTTTTTTTTTGTGTAAGTACTTCGTAGTTTTACAATGGAACTATTTCTTTATTAAAAAATGTATGTAGTTCTTAAAAATATAAAGTAAATGGTCTTCAGTAAAAAAAATAATCAATTCTAAAGAATCAATTATTTTAGTCTCACGCCCTGTTAAAAGAATCGAGTTGGTAATCTAGTAAGGAATGCGTTCTGCCCAAAATGCTTGATTACAAACCCGCTTACCTTTTTGGAAATTTTTTGCTGGGTAGTATTCTAAGTGTACATGTAAGTACTTTTTGCACCTAAAGATTCAGGCCGAAAATATTTGACACTAGAAATATAGTATACTTTTCTAAAGATATAAGTCTAAATCTGGTCTCTGACATCAGTCATTGGAGCTATGTTAAGAGGAAAATACTACAATTTTTCCACCTTTCTGGAAATATATTTTCCATAATACTTGTAACGGCACATGAACTAACTATTTTAAATTTATATTTGATCCAAAAATAAATGATTTTAATTAAAAGTTTTTGATAACTCTTTATCTGTCAGTGAGGTATATCATGTTGCAGCGGTAAGTACCCAGTTTGCACATTTTTAATAAAAAAATTTTTTTTATTAATTATTTATTTTTTTTTTTTTATTAATTTTTCATGTTATTTGATTTTTCATAAGGTGTTTTTGTAATGCTATGTCGTTATTTTGTGTGACTCCACTTATAAAAGTAATGAAATTTTTATAGACAATTGTAAGTAACTAGCCATTAGTAAATATGTACTTATACATATAACCACTTATATGGTAATGCTTTCCTACACTGGGCATATATCCATTTGTAGGTAAAAATATATATCGCACACCTAGTTCAAAAGTGACTCAACTCAAAATTTTAATTTTTCGGGCTATATGCTTAAACTATGCACAAAACACTTGTTTGTCTATAAAAAATATCAGTGTATTTTGTTGTTGTTAACTGTTTCTTTGTGTTTCAATTGGTATAAAGTTGCAAATATTTTTTTCGATTTCTGAAAAATTATAAATTTTGAGTTGAGTCACTTTTGAACTAGGTGTGCGATATGTTTGCAGGTGGAGTGGAGTTCGTCAGAAAAGTATAAAATTCTTTGTTTTTGGGATATCATCACTTTTTAAAATTTGTTTGAATCAATAAAAAATTACTTTATTATTATTTTTTAAATTTCATCTCCTTCCACATTCGCGCCCGGAAGCCAAAAACGAATGTGGCTTCCGGGCGCGAAAGCAGCTGTATTTATATGGAACTTTAGTTCACATATCGTTTCTACACATATCGTTTGTCCCGTTTTAAAGTGTGCCATTTTGGAAATAAATGGGTCGGAAAAAATCTATTTTTTTCAATAAACTTATAAAGTATTTTTTAATAACACACAATCAAAAAGCATTTTTAGGTGAGAAAAATTGTGGGTAAATTTTCGCATTATGATAATCCATTAAAAAGTTATTTATAGTAATTAAATGTGCTAAAATCCCAAAACCTTATTTAACAAATTGTGAAAAGCAATCTGATGTAGGCGTGTCCCTATCCGGATTTCATTCCTGCCTAAGGAAATCTTCAGGGGACTTTGTTATTAGAATTTCTGGAGATATTTGTTATGTTAAATCACAAACTCAATGAGAATTTCTTGTCCTCGTCTAGGAGCGAGATTCAAAATTTAAAATATCAAAGAAAAACCAAAACAACAACAAAAAATTGCCACAATTGGCTTTGTCATCTTCCAAATACTACTCTGTTTTTTTGACAGACCTAGCAATGTAGTGACGTTTATTCAAGTAAATCAACAATAGAATAGTTATTAGATTTTCAAGATGTCTGAATTAAAAAATTTTATTTGATTAAATTTTATTTGATTAACAGCTTTTTCACGAAATGCGATATATCGCAAATGCATATATATGTTTACTTGCAAATATATATATGCCCAGTGCAGAAAAGCATTACCATATAAGTGGTTATATGCATAATTAATGGGTGTTTTTTATGGAGGTATATAATTTTGAAATGGAATAAAACAAAGATAATTTTTTTAAATTGACAGGAAATTTACTCGAAAGATAATCTTTTGGCATTATAATTTAATTATGACTTCTGTCCACGGCTGGCTTGGACGTAGTATAATCTGGGAGTTCCAATTTTCAGTACTTTTTTTCCAACATTTGTGGCCGAATATTGGCAATTATGCGGCGAATGTTGTCCTCCAAGTGGTCTATCGTTTCGGGCTTTTCGGCGTAGACTAGCGACTTCACATATCCCCACAGAAAATAATCCAACGGCGTTAAATCGCACGATCTTGGAGGCCAATTCACGGGTCCGAAACATGAAACTATGCGGTTACCAAACGTTTCCTTCAATAAATATGTGCTCCTGCACATAATGGTTGTTCAGTTGATTAATGAAAAAGTCAGAAATCATGGCTCTGTAGAGGTCACCATTGACGGTTATACTGACTTCTTCTGTACGCACTGTACGACATCTCTATGAATGGCCTCCAGTTAAAAAAGTTTAGGCAACTTAAAGTTATATACTTGTTTATTTGGTAATGGCAAGCAACTACTTACAATTGTCATGACAAATCTCATTAATTTTATAAGTGGATGTCGCGCAAAATAATGATATATCATTACTAAACACCTTACGAAAAATCAAAAAATATGTGGGGACCAATATGCTTACTAGTATACTGCGCGCATCCTGGAAAATGTTTTGTGGAGGCAAGTGAGAGTGATTTTAATTAACTTTTTTTATCTGTTTCACATTTATATGTTGAACAATTTTATTTTGGAGGAGGAAATGTCTCATTCCCTCCGCTTGGATCCGCGGCTGCTAGTATGGAAAAACACAATGAGTCTAACAATTAATTTTCAAAAAAATGTCATTATTTTCCAGCTTACAAAAATTAAAATAAGCAGTTGTAATGGGCCCGCCAAATAACTTTTTTTTTTTGAACTCCTGTACCAATTGGACTTTGTATGGCGTCATACCAAGGTCTTTATGCAAAATTCGTCTCAACGATGTCTCCGAAATATTCAATTGTTGAGAACGGACGATGAATTGATGTTGATGGGGCTCACGCACACTTTCTTGCCACAGCAGCAATATTCTCGAGTGTACGCACTGTTTTTGGCTTTTCACGCTTTGGTTACCGATGAGGATGCCAGTTTCTTCCACTCTTTTCACAAGATAACGAACATACGGACCATATTCGTTCAGCGGAATTATAAAACTAATTATCTGTCAAATCAGACATGATCTAAGTGTTACCATTCACGAAATAAGCACTAGTTGAAAAAAAAAAGTTAGATGGCGGACCCTTTATATGTACTTGCTATAGTGAAAAAAATAATGAGTCTAAATACTGATGGCTAACGAATTTTTTTTTTTTTTATTTAAGTAATGGGAAAATTTGCAAGTCGTATTATTTGTATTGCAGAGAGTAACCCGGTGTCATTACTGGTAGACCGAAAAGTAATGACATATTATTACCGTTTGCACACTGGGTGCTTATTAATAAATTGCAAATATATCTATGTTTAAGTTTAAAAAATTTGAATTATTGCAAAAAAGTAAAATTACCAGCAAACATATTCTAAAGTGACTCTTATCTGTGATCTTTTTAGCAAATTTTGTTTCCTTCCCATAAATTGCCTATTACTAATGTTATTATTGGGAAAGGTTATCAAAGTGAGTTCTAATATAAAAGCGTTCATATTCCACTTAAGGGTTGCAGAAATGAAAAATAAAAGTGTTTTGTAATACATAATAATGGAATGTTGTATATAAAGTAATACATGTTTTTCTTGCAAAAAAAACTGTATTTCATTCAAAAAGTCACGGTTTTAGTGATTCGCCCTCGTACATGGTCATACATTTTCATGGTTAACTTTAATGTGTAGTACACAAAGTAATTTACTTAATCTCACCTTATGCCCGAAAACTGACTCGGTAGTACCAAACGACTGGTTCGATAGCCAATCGACTAGTTCGATTGCAGCTGTCGATCTTTCTTTAGTCATCTGTTGAGACAATTGAAATTCTTTTGTCGTAGTCTGTGTAATAATTAGATAGAAGGCTTTACATTTTTTAAACATAAAAAAAAACAATTTAAAGTGAACATTTGACAATAAATATTATTTTAAATGTTGCCCAAAAGTCTAGGTCAACCAAAAACATTTAAATGCGCTAACCATTTTATTAACCAAGACTTAAAAAAAAGTAAGTAAAGCTAGCAAAAAGTTAGTTGAGTCAGCAAAAATTTTTAATCAGAGGATAAGTGCAGAAAAAAAAACCAGTAGCAAAACATTTCTTCTTCTTCTTCCTGTAAGAGACTAACTAAAGTAATATTCTACAGTAATTAATATAAAAAATTAATTACGATTGTCATTATCTGACGGTTGCAAAATTTAAGAAACTTGCTTAACGGCGACTCAATCTCTAACCTATATTGGTATCCAACTATTGTATGTGAATAAAGCGCATCATAAAACGTGATAATTACTTGTGAAAAAGAGATAGGATAAAGAAGAAAAAGCATTCTAGTTGAGAAATGAATTGTGCATTGGTATTAGTTAATTCTGTCTCTTCTGATCGAAACAATACTTGTGTGTACGTAGTGTGACCAAACTCCACTTTAGCTACAGTCATCGCTGTGTCGACCGTGGCTCAACTGGTTAAGAGGTGAGATTACGATGCATAGCTTGATGCTAAGGCAGTGAGTTCAAATCACAGTACGACACCAAAAGATTTTCATATAGAGCAAATTAACAATATAAAATACTTAGTTCAATTGACACATAAATTAACCACTGACGAGTCCCAGGAGGGGGACGAACTGCGGCCAGTCTGGTGTATCCCTTGTGTCCGTAAAATTTTTCAATAAAATGTTTTCTTCTTCTTCTTCCTGTAAAGAGACTAACTAAAGTAATATTCTACAGTAATTAAAAAAAAAAATATATATAATAATAATTCCCTATTATTACTATTACTAAAGAGTCCGCCAAATAACTTTTTTTTTTTTGAAAATGCTATAAAAAAAAACTACTGAATATTTTCTCAAATTTCTTTTTTTATTTGAAAGTACAATCCCTGCGGGAAATCGACCCAGTCACTGGTATGGTCACGTGGCTAGAACTTTGTGTGTATGAACCAGTCCAAGTTTCGGTTCTGTTATATGAAAGTGACCGGTACTTTTAACATGGGTTTGTCATAGGAGGTGACAATTGCTACCTTTGGAGCACTGTGTGACGTGGCGAATAACTAGACCAAGGTAACTTATCACCGTACCGACTGAAATGAATATGCTACGGGACAAGTTAGAAGTAGGGAGTGTCAAAGTATTACCATTTTAGGATTTATGTGATATGCAACAGAACCAGTGGGGAAAAAATTATCACGTGACTGGTGTAGGTGTACGTATCGTAGAACTGGAGAAAAATTGTTGAAGAAAAACTGGTCATATATTAAGCGAAATGTGTTCTGTTTTAAGGGTAGTTTGAGTGTAATCCCTGCGGGAAATGGACCAGTCACTGGTATGGTCGCGTGACTAGAACTTTGTGTGTATGAACCAGTCATAGTTTCGGTTCTGTTATATGAAAGTGACCGGTACTTTTAACATGGGCTTGTCATAGGAGGTGACAATTGCCACCTGTGGAGCACTGTGTGACGTGGCGAATAACTTGACCAAGGTAACCTGTCACCAACCGACTAAAATGAATATGCTACGGGACAAGTTAGAAGTAGGTAGTGTCAAAGTATGACCATTTTGGGATTTATGTGATATGCAACAGAACCAGTGAAAAAAAAATTTATCACGTGGATGGTGTAGGTGTACGTGTCATAGAACTGGAGAAAAATTTCTGAAGGAAAACTAGTCACATATTAAGCGCAATGTGTTCTGTAATAGGTGTTGTTTGACTGAAATAGTTTTGAGACGTACCACTACACTGGCCTAAGGGGGTACATTTCGCCGGGCATGCGAAAAGTAATTAGCAAGTAACCTGTCACTTTTTATTCAGCGTATGTCATATTATGCACGGGTTGCGAAATAGCCCATCCGGAACCAGTCACTGCACTTATTCAAAACAGCGTGTCCTGTCAACTGTTCAAATAACCTTCAAAAAGGCACAACAAAAATCAATTTTAAAATAAGTTTATTTCAGTGTTATATCCGATTTGTAGCAGTCAAGGGACTGAATCCTTTGGCTCTAATTGCCATGTTTTCATCAACTGCTAACGGGATTGAACCAGTTCAATGACCAGTAAAAACTTTAACTGCATCAGCCCTAGTTGCTTCAGTACACTATAATGTTATGTTACTTTTTCTGCAGTTACATAATATACCTGATACCAATTTGTCAATGTTTTGTCACCATTACATAGTCACGTGATTGGTCATTTCACAGAAATTAACACTTTTTGGTACACCACAATTTCAGTTTCGCCAGTTTTCGTGACGTGCCACCCAATCATATATCACAAAATCGTCACTTTGGATCAATCGACCCTTCATTTCCCGTAGGGATAGTTTTGTAAAGTACCACTGCACTAGCCTAAGGGGTACATGTCGCCGGGCATGCGGAAAGTAATTAGCAAGTAACCTGTCACTTTTTATTCAGCGTGTGTCATATTGTGTACGGGTTGCTAAATAGCATGTCCGGAACTAGTCGCCTGCACTATTCAAAACAGCGTGTCATACCACCTGCTCAAAAACCTTCAAAAAGGCACAAACATAAATCAATTAAAAAAATTGTTAATTTTGTCTATACCCAACAAAAAACTACAACATTAAATTCATTATAACAATTTAAATTTAGAAAAGTACATAAACTAGACAAGAAGTTCGGATATTCAAAATATAATTTTTTGCAAGTTTTTTTTCTTTATTTGTTAACATTTTCTACTTCATGAATATTTTAATTTTGCATTCTGCATTATAATTCAAGTTGGCAATAATATCTTTATAAAAAGAAGGAGCTGCAACAAATCAGCACAAACTAAACGTATAACTTATATAGCAGAGTAAAAAAATATATATATTCAGTATCAATTTTGTTCCCAAAGAAATTCTTTGAAATTGCCAATTACTTACACATAAATAATCGTTACCAAAAATCTTGTAAAATATCCTAACCAAAATATTTCGAAACCAATATGCAAAAATTTTGAAAATTTTAATTTTTTGTATATTCTTGTAGTGTTTCAAGTTTTTTAATAAGCTGTGCAAAAAACCATATTCTGGTGGTAGTTTTTTGGTAGCGATATTTTATGTGTAAAAATCTCCATTCACTCGAAAAATCGCCAGTCGGCATTTCGAAATGAACTTGCCAAACGAGTTTTTAAGATCGCGACGTTTGGCGATAAATCGCCATATCTGTCATTCCTTCAGTGTTGAGTCCACTTGAAAGCAGTCAAGGACCTACATCCTTTGGTACTAATTGCCATGTTTTCATTCACTGCTAACGGGTTTGAGCCAGTTCAATGACCAGTACCAACTGCAACGACCCTAGTTGTATCAGTACACTTTGATGTTAGTTACTTTTTCTCCAGTTACGTGATGTATCTGGTACCAACCAGTGAATGTTTTGTCACCATAATTATAGTCACATGATTGCACATTTCACCCAAATTAAAACTTTTTGGTGCACCACAATTTTGGTTTCACCAGTTTAGTGACGTGCTCCCCAATCATATATCACAGAATTACCACTTTGGATCAATCGACCCTTCATTTCCCGCAGGAATCCTTCTGGTTAATAATGGAAAATAATTTCATTCAAATGGCTGCCTCGGCTGGCCATGCAGTAGCCTAAACGATTGGTGAAATTTTTAAGCACATTATCGATTGTGTGCAGCTGTATTTTACCAATGGCTTCACGAATATTGTCCTTTAAAGCGTCAATTGTCTCTGGCTTGTTGGCGTAACACTTATCTTTGACGGCCACCCCACAAATAATAGTCCAACGGTGTCAAATCGCAGCTCCGAGGTGGCCAAACGACATCAGCTCCGCGGCTGATAATGGGATCTTCAAAAACAGGGCGCAAAACATCGAGTGTAGCTTCGGCTGTGTGGCACGTAGCGCCGTCCTGTCGTTCAACATCGCCCGATAACGATCGCCATTGACTGTAACGGCCACTCCTTGCTTATTACCATGATTTTTAAAGTAATGTCACAATATTTCCCAGCGTTGTTCAAGCGTATACACACAACCATATTCGTTCAGCGGAAGGATAAAACTAATCAAATCTGTCAAATCAGACATGAGCTAAGTGTTACCATTCACGAAATAAGCACTAGTTGAAAAAAAAAGTTAGATGGCGGACCCTTTATATGAAATAAAAAAGATAAAAGATCAATTTGGCAATCTGCGCGGATCCGACAGTTTCACATTTTTTTTATTAAATATCGAAATTTCAGTTATATCTCATTTTTGAGGATTTCCATGAAAGCGTTAATTGATCAGTTCTAACAAACAACATTTTCATATTCATTGACATAATGTTTACCTAATCTGTTTCTTTAATTGTATGTACTAGTTCTTTATTCATATTCAAGTATGCACTTTAAAGTGTAGGCATTTCCTTATTTGTAGTTTTTAATAGACTATTTTCTTTTACAATATTTTTTTGTTGGCAATATATTATTGTTACTACTGTTATTTTCTTTATGTGCGTATGTGTAGAAAACAGAGCAACATCATTTATTATACTTTGTGCAGCATAAACTGAAGATTAATACAACTTACTCGATCATAAATAATGCAAACGATTTTCGAAATGAAAATGGTTGCAGCAGGTAAAACTAACTGTAAAACTATAGCAGTAGCGTAGCGGAACAACATTTTGAAAAAGGCAGAAAACTTTGTCTTCCAACTTAAAAACACTGAAATACGTATCCCGACAAAAACAGAGCTTCAATATAAAACCAGACTACCCAGGAAAACTTTAGTAATGTGTGCGATAAAGTAATGCATTACCTTGTAATGTGTATTCCTAACCTGTATCATGATTTCCCAACAAAAAGTAATGAGTTACCGATAATGTGTTACACAATTCATTACTTTGTAATGAATACCCTTTACCTTCAGCATTATTCGAAACATAACGTAATGAGCTACCTACAATTGAATACTTATGGATTACCTTGTAATTATACCTAATTACCTTTTACATTACTTCAAAACATAAAATAATGACTCACCGATCATCAATTACATAGTGCATGAATTATAAATGTAAAGTAATTATAATATAACTTTTTGGAAATCTATTTATAGTTACTTTGTGATTTTTTGTAAGCTTGAGGGTCAGGTGTATATTTTTGATATCACGAACGAAACCAAGAAGCACAACAATTCATTTACATTTTAAGCAACCAAATATTATATATATCGATATCTCAGAGTTCTCGCATTACTTACTAATTATTAACAACCAGAGACCTCATGTTCGAATCTCAGCGTGACCACGTCATTTATTGAATTAAAAAAAAATATATGTAATAATTTTTTTTATAAATTTCTTTTTTATGACAATCTATTTATAGACACATTAGTTTTTCAATACATGTCACCATATAAGTAACCAATTAATTTTTCCCCCACAAGGTAACGAGTCCATCTATTAGTTTTAGGCTCATCGCCTGTAAAATTTATCAGTGAAGTAAGTGTAATGTAACGCGTGGACCCCTACGTCGATACATTACTTTACCTCTTATTTACATTACTTTTATTCGCGATGTCGCAAAAAGAATTAGTTATCCATTATTTAGTGTTTTTTGTAAACGAGAGGGTGACGGTATCCATTATTTTGTATGGGACATCGCCAACAAAAGTAATGTTGCACGTAAATAGTCTGGTACGCGGTTCCTGCCCTGTTTATGCTGGGGTAGACTTTTATTACCGTGATTCCAAATCACGCGATTTAAGGTTCATATTTCCGGTATTTTTTTTTATTTTTTTTTTAAACATATTTTATAGTTTGCTGTACGTTCGGATAAAACTATTTCCTACTTCTCTGATTAAATTTTATATACATATGCATCTCCATATGTTTCTGGCAATACTAAACCTGTATTTAAAAAAAAAACACATATTTTAAAATACTGCAGTAAGGTGGTGCTTAGATTGTTAAGTATTGAAATTGCTACTACCTTTTAAAAGCCAAAGTAGTTGTTGTGTTCCTTTATAAATTAATGTACCAGTATTTTTATTTCTACGTGCATATGTATGTATGTCTTGCCATAACGTCAATTATACTTAATGACTTTGCAACGCCAAATGCCTCTTAAAGATTTTTCCATTATGTACATATGTATGGCAGCAGGAAAAAAAGTTTTAAAAACTAGCAATTTGTTGAAACAAATAAGTAAGAGAAAAGTTTTCTAGCATCTGTACACACAGAAAATAAATTGGTTGCAATTCAATTGTAACCAACAAAAATTTAGTCATTATTTAATAATTTTAATTGTAAGTACTTAAAATTCATCGTCAGAAGAATTAAACTATATTTTAAACAGAAAATATATAAAAATATCCAAAACACAGTCACATCAATCAAAAAATGGTTTTTTTTATCAATATTGAAAAAATGTTATCTTCTACATTACCTTTAATACCAACAACCAATCACATCTCGGAAATTTTATCTCTTGAATATAATATTTGCAGTTAAAATCAAATATTAGTTTCACCTGCAAAAAAAAACAATCACTCTATCTAAAATATTAGTTTTCGTTACCAATTTATATAAAGCTTTTTGATAGTGTTAGTAACTCTAATAAAATATTAAGATTTGCAACGCAATTTCTGTTGTACATAAAAATCTATTTTTAGACATTCATGTTTTAAACTTGAAAAAAAAAAAAATATTCAAGGTAGAAATTTGAAAATACAAAGTTAAATTGTGTGTGGGCTAGAGTTAAAGTAACTGCCTGACAAGCAGAAGGTCACCGGTTCGATTTCAGTTCGCGACATAAAAATATTTTTTTAATAAAATAATTTTAAAATAATATATTAATTTTTTTATAGTTTTGGTAACTCTAATAAAATACTAAGATTAGCAACCGAATTTCTGTTGTACATACAAATCTATTTTTAAACAAATTTTAAAATTTTAAACTAGATATGCTGATATTTAAAAAAAAAACATAATTAAATTGGGTTTAGGCTAGAGGAGTACTTGCCTGACAAACGGAATACCGCCGGTTCGATCCCAGTTCTAGGCATACATTTTTTGTATTAATAAAATAAATTTTGTTGATCGCCCTTGTGAATCTATTTATAGAATGTTATAGTCCATATATATAAAATATTCAATTGTTACAATAAAAATACAAAATTTGTTAAATAACTGTCGGTTGTTATAATAGTATGGAAATTTAATAATATTAATAGTACGTGGAACCAAAAAAAATTCTGCTGGCAAAAAATTCGGTAGCTACTACAAACCAGTTTTCTGTGTGTAGATCTTATAGTATAAGGGTAGGTGTATATGATGCTTTCCATACCAATTGTATGGCTTAAAGAAATGTATATTATATCAAACTTATAGAATTCGTTGTCCATATGAAACTATTAAAAAACAATAACTATATAATTTTTTTTTTTTTTTTACATACGAATTAGGTGGAGTAAAATATTGACAACTTTTGGTTTTTATTAATGTTTTATTTATTATAATTTAATGGAATTTGGAAACAGAATTTGTTCCATTTTGAGATAAATTGAGTCATATATTTTTATAAGAAAGTCTATTGAAGTTTTTGCATTTTAAAGAATTCCAAATATTCATTAAGTTTGATAAGTACTACATTTAAAAATTCTAAATTTATCACTACCCGGCTAAAAAATGTTATATATTCATCCATAAAGTTTCAATATATGTTTGTATATGATCATAAACATGCATGCATTTCCCTACATAAATACATAAATCTCCATACAAGATTCCATATGTCTCCATACTTGTGCATTAACGAAATTTAAGGTACATGTTATTACATGTATAATCACACATGAATATACATAAACACTTCTGAACATGTATGCAGATATTACCAGAAATTTCGTTAATGCACATACATGAAGTTATATGGGAGCATGCATGGAGTTTTATGTACCCATCTGCGGCCATACATGCATGTTGATGAACATGTAAAGGGTCCGCCAAATAACTTTTTTAGTTTTGAACTCCTGAACCAATTGGACTTTGTATGGCGTCATACCGAGGTCTTTATGCAAATTCGTCTCAATGATGTCTCCGAACACGCACACTTTCTGCCACAGCAGCAATATTCTCGGTGTAAGCACTGTTTTTGGCTTATCACGCTTTGGTTTATCGATGCGGATGCCAGTTTCTTTCACTTTTTTCACAAGATAACGAACATACGTACCATATTCGTTCAGCGGAAAGATAAAACTAATTATCTGTCAAATCAGACATTAGCTAAGTGTTACCATTCACGAAATAAGCACTAGTTGAAAAAAAAAACGTTAGATGGCGGACCCTTTACAAACATACATTGAACCGATGTGGATCCATATATGAAAATTTTTACTTAAGTATTTAACCTTGCCTCCACTCAGCCCACTTATCGGAAAATTTAAAAAATATGTTTTATTCTTATCAGACACGACAATATACACTGCAAGTTGGTTACTAAGTCGACATAGTTGTTCTTGTAGCGGGTGAATTGTCTTGAAAAGCCTCAATATTTTCAAAATATAAAGTGTTATTTAGCATTTTATAATTTTGTTATATTCAATAACCTGTTGATGGTAGATTAAACGAAATTAATAATTTCTCAGCCAGCAAACGGGCTCAAAAATGAGTCAGAAATGGGATCAAAAAACATTATTAAAATTTAAAATTTTTGCATGAATTTGGTTCATCCAAAAGGTCGTTTTTTTTTTGGACTCAAAAATTACTCAAAAAAATTAGTATCTCAAGAAAACTTTCCTCATCAATTGGAGTCTTTTTTTAATCATATTGAGTCAAAAAAAAAAAAAATTAATTTCCCTCGCGGATTAAAGCCTATTTTGAGACATTTCAGAGTCTTTTTTAAGATCTTTTGTATTAAAAATTATGTATTTTTATGTCTTTTAAATATATTCCATAAACAATAAGACCAGGAGTTAGGTACGGATTTACACCTGAATGCCCATTTTATTTTATTATTACAACTTCAATTGGTTTACAATATTTAAATTCAAAACAATATTAATATACCCAGCAAAACCACCACATTACAAAATAATAGAATAACAGATTGTCTTAAAAACAAATAATTACAAACATCTTTTTTTTTTATTAATAAATAACGTGGGTCTCGTTGAGATTCGAACCTGGAGTCTCTGGTTGTTAGGCGAGAACTCTACCAACTGAGCTATCGTCAATATAATATCGAGTTCCTTAAAATTGTTGTGCTTTCGTTTGAGATGTTAAAAAGATATCACCATGTTTACAAAAAATCACAAAGTAATGTGTCTAAATATACATTTTCAAACAAATATTTTAAATATTACTTTACGTGTATATTTCACGCATTATGTAACTAATGGTTGGTAAGTCGTTATTTTATGTTTCGAAGTAATGCACAATGTAGTGATACATCATTGCAAGGTAACCCATGAGTGTTCAATATTGGTAACTCAATACCTTATGTTGCCAAATAATGTTGGAGGTAACCAATATACATTGCAATGTAATGCATTCTGAAACCAAATTTTGGTAACTCATTACTCGATGTTCGAAATAACGCTAATGGCAAGTATTCATTACAAAGTAATGTTTTATGTAAGCCATTATCGGTAACTCATTACTTTTCGGAAATTTTATCCCTTGAATAAAATATTTGCAGTTAAAATCGAATATTAGTTTTATCTGCAACAAAAAAAAAAAACAATCACTCTATATAAGTTTTCTATCCAATTTTAAAATTAATAGTTTTGGTAACTCTAACAAAATATTAAGATATAAATATAAGGTGGCGCAAAAATAACCTTCCGATGTTTTTTTTTTATTATGTATTTATTATGTATAGCATTTTCTGATAGGATGATTACTTTTGCGCCACCTTATATATTAGCGCGTCCCGAATTTTTTTTTTTTTTTGCTAACGCTGCACCTAAATTGCTCTACGGAAATTTTTTTAATATTTTTCCCGGAATATACTCTGTATTGCGCAACTTTTGGCCGTCAATTTTTTTAAAATCAAAAATATTTTTTTTTTCAAAATGCACTAGGATTACAAGGATCCGGTAGCCATCTGGTTTTTTGTCCAAACAATTGTTGGTTATTTTTCTCGTAAAAGGGTCCTAAATCACCATAATTTGGAGAGGCAAACATTTTAAAATTCGAAAAAAAGCCAAATTCGGGACGCGCTAATATATATATATGGGCAACTTCAAAAATTTACGGCACCTAGACATCTTTTTTTAAGTTTTTTTTTTTGTCTGACATCAGTGTAAATTTGTGTGTGTATAAGCCTATATTTGAGCATGTGAAACCCGTTCGCATTAATCATTTTTATTAAACGGCGCAAATTTTACGGCGGTTTCGAGTTTAAAATTAAAAAAATATTTAAATTACAGTTTTTGTTAAAATTGAAAAAGGATAACCCGTGTGGATAATGCCCCTTAAGGGCTTTCTTAGCACACTCAAATATTTGTAAAAGCTTCAATACTTTTTAAAATACACTGAAAAAAAAAAATAAAAAAAATTTTTTTTTGATCGTGTATGCATATAAAAATTTATTTAAAATTGTTAAACATTTTACAAAATTACGGCTAGTATAAGACATAATTTGTAATATTTTGGGAAAAAACTATTTGCCTATCGCTAATGGTTTAAGAGATATAACCATTTTAAACTTTACCACTCACAATAAAGCAAGTTTTTAAGATGTCAGTGCATCGGCGGTAATTTGGTCGTTTTCGCGGTAGTATGTTTTAATTGTTTTTTGGAATTTGTTAAGGTTGCCCTCGTGATTATTATTTAAAAATATAGTCTCACTTTCTATTGGTTAAAAAAAAACGCGTTTTTTTTGCAAATATTAATATTGGACCGATTATAAAATACTTGTTGGCAGTCTGGGTTACTTATTAACCCGAATTTTAAAATAATTCTTTTAAATTTACAAATCAAATATTTCATACAAGGATGCTTTTTGAGGTTAGAAACATTTTGTTTCCTCCATAAAATTTTAAATTCTTAAAAGTTTTTGGTGCGTTTTCGATTTCAGTATCAAGCCTAGTAAAGTCTTCCATTCGATGTACGTTTGAGCGGAATTGATACAGCGCTTTAGTTGTCACAAAGCGAAATGTGTTTGGAAAAAACTGCCGCTACACACGCCAGGATTGAAAAAAATTATTTTTTTTTTTGCACTTTATCAGTTTAGCCCGTCGCGAAGAATCTATTTAGATACCTAAACATGTTCCCATGCCATGTATTGATATAAAAAAAGCTCAAAAAAAATTGTTTTTTTTGCAAAAAATTTTCAAAAGTTCATAACATTTTTTGCGTTTAAAAATTTTAAAATGTGTTTTCGCCTCGGAGGAGCACTTACGAAGTTACTCCCATCACCGCAATACACAAGCCAACTAAAAATACAATTCAGATTGTCAGACGCAAAAAAGATACATTTTCAAAAAATTTACGCTAATGTCCGTGATACGTTATTGGTGCGCTGACACCAACTTGATATACCTCTAACTTTATAAAATTACGCCGTTTTTTACAATTCTGCGCTTAAACTCATTTTTATTAAACGGCGCAAAAGCCCCTATTTAAAATCTTCAAAAAGTTCAAAGTTCTGAAAATTTTGGTTTCAATTGTAAACCACCATGCAACTTTTCAGCCAGCAGCGATATTAAAAAAAATTTTTTTGTGGATATTTCCTCCAAGTCTAGTGACTATATTTTGTATTGGTTTGGATCTGAAAGCTAAAAACTATTACAGAGGAAAACGGAATGAAGGAAAAAACTCTTGCAAGTTTTTAAGTCGTTTTTTTAAATTTTCGAATTTTAGATGACCACCAATTCTTAAGGTGAAGACTTTTCAATGTAAAACTTTGCACGTCATATCCTTCAAGTATAGTTATCCAAACCCTGTACACGTTTTTTTTCAATTCATAACTTTTAACGAAATAAGAGCCATAGTATGTCGGTTTCAGCAGGTGCTGAAAAAATTTGAAATAGCCCATATATATGAATTTGTACATACAAAATATTTTTAAACATTAATATTTAAATTTGAAAAAAAAAAAAATATATATTCAAGGTAGAAATTTTGAAAATCTAATTTGGTTCAGGCTAGAGGTTCAGCACTTGCCCGACAAGCAGAAGGTCGCCGGTTCGAGTTCAGTAGCGGCATATGAATTTTTTTAATAAAATAATATATTAATTTTTTTATAGTTTGATAACTCTTATAAAATATTGAGATCAGCAGTCGAATTTCGGTTGTACATACAAATTTGTGTTTAGACATACATATTTAAATTTTGAAACAAAAAACATTCAAGGTTGAAATTTTAAAATACAATTTTTAATTGGGCTTAAGCTGGATGTAAAGTAATTGCTTGACAAACAGGAGGTCGCCGGTTCGAGTAAAGTTCGCTGCCAGTTCGCGGAGAAGAACTTTTTATTAATAAAATAATTTTAAAATAAAATTAATTTTTTTATAGTTTTGGTAACACAATAAAAAATATTGAGATTAGAAACCGAATTTCTATTGTACATACAAATCTATTTTTAGACATTTATTTAAATTTGAAACTAGAAAATATTCAAGTTTGAAATTTTGAAAAAAACATATTTAAACTGGGTTTAGACTAGAGGTAAAATACTTGCCTGACAAACGGCAGATCGCAGGTTCGAGCCTAGTTCGAGGTATATAATTTTTTTTTATTAATAAACATAAAATATTCAATTGTTACAATAAAAATTCGAAATTTGTTAATAAATGTCGGTTGTTTACAATAGTATTACATTTTAATAATAGCGATAGGACGTGAAACCACAAAAATACGGTTGGCAAAAAATTCAGTTGCAACTACAAAAACTGTTTTCTGTATGTGCTCTCCACTATATAGAGTTTTAGAATACGTAGAAAAATTTCCTTTTCAATTTTTGTGTATTTCCCTATAATATCAACTTGTATGCAATAATATCTGGAGCCATATCTATTGGTATATTTGGTAAATAAAGATACAACTCCAAATGTAATGAAGTTTTCATCATCTTGTATCCTTAATTTTTTTTTATATTTTCTCCAAAATGTAAATAATATTTTACATTATATTTAGAGTTAAGAATACCTGTCCTTGGCTTACCTATTTACAATTTATGAAAACCAGGTGGCTAATAAAACCATTCTCATAAGTAGTAAAAAGAAAATGAAAAACCTACGAAATAAATATGATACCATAATAGACTTAAAGAGAGATGAAACGGTAGAACTGCAAAAAAGAAATACACTAAAACAAAAAGTTCGTAAAATTAGCAACATTTTTGCTGGAAAGATCCGGCAACTTTTTTTGCTGAATTTACTAAGGATGCTTGCAGAAAAATTGCCAATATCAGCAAGAAATGGTTGGTAATTTTTTTTTTGCTGATACTAGCAATTTTTCTGCAAGTATCTTTTTTTAATTTTATTATTTATTCATACTAAGTGTAGTACAATATGTCGCGCCTCTGCATCTTGAAGACATTGTTTAGGCGAGTTGGCAAATACAAATAATATAAACTTAAGTAAATATATGAAAAAAATATTTTAAATATAAAATAAAAGCTTCAAGATCGAACTCGGATCAACTAATAACATTTCTAAAGTTGTAAAAGACAAACTTTAACGTTTTTTTCTGAAAATGGAAATTCGAACAATATTGTTTATATTCTGAGGAAGGTTATTAATTAAACCATTAACTACCAATGTGTTTTGTGGTTTCCAATCGACATCGGGCTACTCTTAAATTTGTATTATTTTTTGTGTAGAAAGCTGTTTGATTTCTTGGAAATTGTATGATGGCCAATGTTATTTAAAGATTTGAAAACATAAAGTAAATGTTGCATTTTGTGAATGGGTAAAGCCTATGTACTTATACAATGGTATTGTCGAATACATCAGAGGCAAATTGTTTTCAATGATCTATTTTGAGCTCTTTGTAGAGATTTAAAATCATTGGTTTTTTTATGACCATATATAATAAGCAAAAAGTATAAATGACTGTGTATTAAATCCTGATATATAACCAATTTTGTTTTCGTGTTGAAATCATTCATAGACTTATGTAGAGACCAACTACAGATAATACTTTGGATTTTAGTTTTTGAATATGAGTATCCCACGAGATATTACTCTGTAAGTGCACACCAAGGTATTTTGTTGAAAGTCTTTCACTTATGTACTTCTTTTCCATTTACCCATATGCTAAAAACCTCATTACGACCTAAATCTGGTCCAAATCGCTTCAATCTATTAAGCCTTATATATTCTGAAATAAATGCAGTATCGTATACTATATGAGAATTTAAAGTAGTTTCATGCTTATAAAGATAAAAGTTACTTATGTAATTTATTTTATTGTCTTTCATTTCCTTCATTTCCATCTACCCATATTCTAAGAACTTCATTGTGACCTAAATACGGTTTAATGAGCAATATTTTAGTTTTCAGCATTTAGCTTCAATCTATTAATCTTTACATAGTCTGAAATGAATGCAGCATTGTACTCCATATGAGCATTTAAAGTAGTTTCGTGCTTATAAGGATAAAAAATACTTATGTCATCCGCGTACATAAACATCTTTCCAAATAACTAAAGATTTTTTTATATCATTTACGTAAATTTTAAATAACAGTGGACCCAAAACACATTCAACAGGACCAATAATAATTTTCGCCATTCCCCTCAATATACTGCTTTCTATTTTCCAAATAACTCCGTAGCATCAACAAGTCTCGTCCGTTAATACCATAGTAATCTAGTTTATTTAACATTATATCGTGATCGACAAGATGAAACCCTTTAGAGAAGTCGTAAAATATACCACCAACACCAATGAAAGAATCATCTAAACCTTTGCCTACATTATTAATTACGTTTATGACCGCTTCTTCTGTGCCACATCCTGACAATGCATGCTTCAAATGCATGATAAATTATTGACTTCAAAATATGAAGACAGTTGTTTGAAGAGTATTTTTCAAAAATCTTATTAATTATTGGTAACAAAGCAAATGGTCAAAACTTTTCTATAGGTGTAGCTTTAGATTCTTTGGTATTGGTATAATTTCGATATGTTAAAGTGTCAAACATTTTGTTTAAAAATTCTAGAAAGATATTTAAAAATAATATCTTTATATACCTTAAGTATTTTTTGCTGAACCACAGTCAGAACCAGAGCTTTTCTCCCAGAAAAAATGTTGCTAACTTCATTGACTTTTTTTTAGTGTATGACACCATTATCGAGTGGAAGAGAAGACACAAAACTGCAACAAGAAAAACATTTTATTAATATGAAGAAATCGGAATTAAAATAAATACACAGAATAAACTAAGAACGGGTTTTAATTTATTGAATCAATTAATATTTTAATTGATTTTGCACCTATCACGGGCATGATAATATCAATTAACAATTAACACTTTCTATTTAAGCATACAGTGTATTAAAACATAATTTTAGAATTATGTCTAAAATAAAATATGTATTTATGTATTTAAAAGTTAATTGAAATATTAGTTGATTCAATTAAATATTTATTTAGAAACAATTTAATTTAATTTATTTAGAAACAAATTTAATTCAACTTAGATATTTTAGGTTGATAATTTTTTCTGTGACGATGACAAATTTGACACCCTTGAAACATTAAAGTTTGATGCAATGATGGGCAAACCACTAATTACCGGATGATTTTAACAAACTTTCCTTACAATACTAATAATGTAGGCTTCTTATCTCATAGAGAATATGATCTCAATGTAAAATTAAGTTCCTTATTTTTTTTTATAAATATTTTTTATTTTATTTTAAAATTTAGAACAACGTTTTTGTGAAATATTTTTTGTTGTTTATGTAGTACTAAATTTTGTGTTTTTTTTTATAATGAAATATTTCTTATAACCTAAAGCTATTGGCAATGGTGCAGCTTTGACGTTGTCTAGTCCTTCAGATTCTGCATCATTATTTTCTTCATCATCATCATCATCATGAACCATTATGTCATTAATTAAATTATCTGAAAGTTGAAAGCTTTGCATATAAAATGAAGTGCACATCACACATTTACAATTTTAACTACTACAGTGACGAGATGTAGTTTGAATGTATCCAAATCGACTCTTGAGGTTTCCAATCTCGTTTTTTTTTTAAAGAGAAGCCACACTCAGGAAATTCTTCTTATTAATTATTGTGGTGCTTTCTGTGGAAAGGAGATAGTATAGAGGTGAAAG
>CM037853.1:55002163-55029062 GCA_021234595.1 Delia radicum
TTTAGAGGTATGGTTCATTCGGCAAGTTTCTATTTTGATCCCTAGAATACGATTTTCCTTGAACGTTCAGCGATTTTTTGGCCTCTATACAAATCGACCCGGCCTAACATACATATAAGCTATAAGTATATTTTTTGTTAACAATATTTTATGAAATGTAGTTAAAAAACAGTTTTAGTCAGTTAATCTGTCTTTGAAGTATTCGCAATAGTACTCATACTAACAAATCTAAACATATGAATATGACGTTTTACGACCAACTGCCCCGCTACAGGCTATCGTATATTGACATTGATACGATATACTCTTGCAGAATTTGTTCTACTCTGTGACGCAAATAATAAATAAAAAAAAACTTTTAAAAGTGGGCGATGTAGGTGTGGTAATATATTGACAAATTTTGTGCTGATTATTACTTTCGTTACCGGTAGTTTTAAATATCTACCCAGCATAAAAATTTAAAGTGATTCCTAAAGATTAGATTTTGTATGTCTCCAAATGCATTGCTGATTCCTTCCTGCTTCTAAAAATTTTCTTTTTGACAACTTCCAAAAATGTGCTTTTGAACAAATCTTCCCAGTCTAGTCTACCCAACTTGGTTCCATCTCAAACTTAGAGGGGAAAATTATATATAACTTTTTTCTTGTAAAGGGAGGAAATCTGAAATATAAGAAAGTAAATTTTGTTGGACCCAACTTTAAAATACTAGAGAAAAAGCAAAAGTTTTAATATCCATATTGGCATCTGCTTTGAAGACAGCGATTCCACCAATTAGGGGGGAAAATATGCATTCGCATACAAATTCCAGCACAATCAGGATTCACTTCTAGAAATTCAAAAGAATTTAACTTTCATTTAACCACTGCTTAAGATGCAATGAATACGGAACGTAAAAGAGAACTTCCACCATATGACAAGCCGATATAAATTCATTGGTTCCAATCAAAATTTTCATAACATCGAAATCCACGTCATTGCCAGTACAAAAATATGCTAAAAAATTGTAGTTTTTTTTAATCAAAAATATGCTCTTATGATACAATATGCAAAAAAAAAAGCAATTAAGAGCAAAATATTTTCTAACAAACCGATGCCAGAATTCGGCAATTACTCTGAAACGAAAAAATATCTCATCTTTTTTTTTAAATTTATTTTAATCAGGATAAACATTAATTGCATTTATAGTAATTAAATGAGCTAAAGTCCCAAAACTTATTTAACAAATTGTGAAAAACAATCTGATGTAGGCGTGTCCCTATCCGGATTTCATTCCTGCCCAAGGAAATCTTTTTGATTGCCATGGTGATACATTAGTAGTAACAAAATTGTATGAAAACGGAATTTTCGAAGCCACCTAAGAGTTATTTTAATCACTTGAATTGTCAAATCTATCACTTGAATTGTCAAATCTATCACTTGTATTTTTTAGGCGTTAATGAAACAAATGCATTTAAACACAAAAACTTTTAAATTATTAATTTTTTTTTTGTTTTTACTTCCTTCATTTTGTTTTTGTTTTTTTCTCATTTAGTTTCTCATATCTCAGTTTAGTTTATATGAATGCTTGATGTTTTGAATGGGATTTGTCACTTCGTTCAAAACTTGTTCTAATGATGGGAAACTAGAAAATTTACGAAATAGATTTATCAACGCATTTCTCAAAGTGGTCAATTAATAAATTTCAAAACAAAAACGCTATAGATTATTTGTTAGGACAATATCCTAAGAAAGAAATATAGAGTATGGCCTCGAACTTGAAATAATTTTCATTGCACAATTATAGGTCGAAAAAACATAATTTTTATTTTTAATAAAAATTATATCAAACTTGTACAACTATAGTTTTCCTATTTTTTTTTTGTCGTTAAACCAGGGATAAGAAGGCAAAAACCGCTAAAATACAGTTATCGATTACAAAAGCTTTTAACTGACTACCGTTATTCCTAACATACCGATACCGAAGTAATTGAAACATCGTTACCCCGTAAAATAACGTAACCGATATAACTAAAATACCAATATACTTAGAATACCGTTACCGAAATAACTAAAATATCGTTATCGCTAAAATACCGTTACCCGAAATAATTGAAATGGCGTTATCCTTAAAAAACGGTTGAAAAAATGCGGGTTTCTCAATAAGGACTTGACAAATATGGCTCAATAACGCCGCCGGCATCCAAACCGTACCAAACAGTTATTTTTTTTGGATGAAGTCGTGATTCATGAAGCACAATGTTGATTTTTACCAAACCAATAACGGATATTTAGCTTATTGACGAACCCATTGAGCCAAAAATGAGCTTCGTTACTGAAGATGATTTAACATTCTCAAAGTTGAGGTCACCGACTCCGAATTTCGGTAGTACATATTTATAATTTGCATACGTTGTTCGTTCGTGTACTTTACCATGATAAAAATGTTGAGTTTACTGAAAAAAAACGAAAGTAACAGTTAGATGATCAGTGAAATAGTGCGATCGCAAATTAAATTCAAGGTAGTAGTAGTAAGTTTTTCTTTATTACAATAATTTAAGTTTACAAATTTCATTTACAAAATAAATAAATTAATTTAAATTATTATTGCAACAAATAAAAGAAGAAAAAAGAAAATTTTACTACAATGCTTTATATGAAACGTCTGTCGAATTAAAATAATTAAAGCATAGGTTAACAAAGATTAGTTAGTTGAATTCTTGTATCAAAAATTGTCTATATTGTAGAGATGTTGACAAGATTATATCAGGCATTGCTGCCAACGCCATTAAGTAGTTGTATCATTTCCCTTTCGGTCATTGTTCTCTTTCCAAGCAGGCCAGCCGGAATTCTCTCAACACAGGGCATATGCACAAAACATGTTTAAAACGTATCCACCGCACCCATATTGTAAAGCACCAAACGTATTATAATTCAGCTTGATTAGACCGCATCTCGCTTTAAAATTCCATGTTATTTTGGATTGGTTTATGTTGTCTTTATGTAATGTTGTCCCAAAGCGTAGTCTAAATATTGGTATATTCTAGATGAGTGTGTTTTTTGTTGAAGTCGGTCTTACGGTTGTTTTTGTATTAGATTCTTCAAAATTTCTTTGTTTTGAATTATCCATTGCTGATTATCAACCTGCGTACTGGACCACGGCATATTCAGATTACTGGCAATTGCTTTTAATTCTTCGAACCCAAAATAGTTTTTTCTGAAGATTGATTTTGTAAGCTGGTGCGGCAAGCTGTTTGGTTGGTATTGAAACATAACTCTCTTATGTATTCAAAGTGTAATTCTAGAGTATACAAATGGTTACTCACGGCACCGGTTTCAAGCATTAGAGCATAATTAGGTGTGGCATTCAGGAATCATTAAATTTTTTTCATAAATTCAAGGTTGTCAAGTACCTATCGTAAAAACACTTTAGATAAAGTTTGCCAAGCCGGTCATTGGAATTGGGGCTAAAAATATTGATGCGCATTGACATTACCTGAATAGCTAAAATAACGTTACTTATAAAATACCTTTACCGCAATAATGTAAAAGCCGTTATCATTATAATAACGTTACCGAAATTACTAAAATACCGTTACCGCTAAAATACCGTTACCGAAATGAGTCAAATAGCGTTAACATTAAAAAAAACGTTATCGAAATAAACTCGCTTAAAAACATTTTGCCGTCTAAATTTGCAGTTAAAAAACATACATTTTAGTACAATTTGTAAATTAGGTATTCATATTTCAGCCATTATAGTAAATCCACCACAATTGGGTCAGGACTGTAAACAGATCTAAACAAATATACTAAATTATAATTTACTTTTTTCTATAAACATTCTTAACTTTTAAATAATTTTTAAGAAGGGTGCATGAAATAACCCCCACTGAAATAACCCCCACCGTCCAAATGAAATAAGCCCCACTGAATTTGTGCCCACCGAAAATGAAATAAGCCCCACCGAATTGTGCCCAACAAAATGAATTATTCCCCACCAATGAAAAATGAATTAGCCCCCACCAAATTTGGTGGGTATTGAAATGAAATAATACCCACGTATTAAAATGAAACTTTGCCCACCGAAAAATGAGATAAGCCCCACTTTACATTAGAAAAGGAAATAAAGGCAAACTTAATGTTCTGCAAATGAGAAATAAAGCCAACTATTGTAATATATGTATGAAATACGTTGAGTTTTGATAAATGAAGTATTGATTTAAATTGGAATTACACGACATGAAGATGTCAACATTCTATAAATGGGATTCTAAGTTTATAAAAATTATAAAAGCAATTGATTTTCCCTTTTACAAAATGCATACACCTTCTTGTAAACTTTTTTTAGAGAGCTCATTTTTAGAGAGCATATGGACGTAATTAAGGTATATCGTTATTAGTATTTGATTATAGTCCTCATTTCTAGCTTTCATTTAAGACATCACTTAACCTCTTAACCCTTTAAATAAAGAAGATATAAGGGGTCAAAGTTGGCACATTTTGTCAATACGAGGCAAATGATGAAATATGGCTTCGCAAATTTAAGTTTTCTATGTGGCGGCCTGCGGCCGTTCTTAGGTGTTTTCTCCTCCAGTAGGACGCGGCAGGTGGCTTCGCTCAATAAAGTTTTCCTACCCGCGACACAAAATAAGAAATAAAATTGATTTATTTCTTTAAATATGACGTAATTAAGGTATATTGTTTATTGGTATTTGATTATAGTCCACATTTTTAGCTTTCATTTAAGATATAACTTAACATCTTAACAGTTTAAATAAAGAAGATATAAGGGGGTCAAAGTTGGCACATTTTGTCAATACGAGGCAAATAATGAAATATGGCTTCGCAAGCTTAGTTTTTCTGTGTGGCGGCCTGCGGCCGTTCTTAAGGGTTTTTTCCTCCAGTAGGACGCGGCAGGTGGCTTCGCTCAATAAAGTTTCCTGCCCGCGACACGAAACAATAAACACTTTTTTTAAAATTTTTTTTTTTATGTTGAGATTAAATAAATGGAATATTGATTTAAATTGGATAACATGATATTCTTTAAAAGGAAATATAGCCAACTTGGTTTTATTTCCATTTTTGTTGGAAATAAAGTCAACCTGTGAATTTGTCTTCATTTCCATTTTTGTTTTATTTCAGTTGGTCTTATTGGACCCCACCGTGTCCGTCTAAAATATGGATACACCTTTATGTCAACATTCTGTAAAAGGGAAAATTATTAGTTTTTTACCAACTAAGGAACCTGGTGATATGGGCACGAATGGATTTTTAATTGAAACAACGTATTCTTTTTTCGTACTTCCTAATATCACATTTACAAAATAAAACTAGTACTGTAAAAGTAGGAATTAATTCACCTTTACAAAATAAAACTAGTACTGTAAAAGTAGGAATTAATTCAAAAACCAAGAATTGATATTAGAATTAAAATGAATATTAAACTCCACCAAAATGAATTAATCCCCACCAATGAAAATGAATTAACCCCCACTAAATGTGGGGGTAATAAAATGAAATAATACCCACGTATTAAAATGAAACTTTGCCCACCAAAAATGAGATAAGCCCCTCTTTAAATTTTTTATAATTTGGTGGGGCTTATTTCATTTCGGCGGTGGGGGTTATTTCAGTGGGGGTTATTGCATTCACCCTTTAAGAATTATTACTTAAACTTTTTTCTTATTGCTTAATTCATTTAATTTTTGTTTCACCATGGTATCACATTAAAAGTGGAAGTTTAAGATATTTTAAAATCCAAAAACTAATCCGTCTTTTGCAATAATTATACTATTTTTTAAATAATAGCTAAAAATTTTCAAATTTTCCTCTAAACTACAAAACAAAAACGTGTTTAACCCTTTACTAAGTAGAGCTACAAATGTGAGTGTTAAGCATACTTTGACAACATGCAAAATACTCTAGAGCCTGATCTGTATAATAGTAAATATCAAATAGTCTGGGCTTTTAAAATGCGGTATATTTGCAAAATCGTCACTTTAGTAATGTTAAAAAAATTTAAAATCGCCGAAATTTTGTTTTCCTTTTAAACAAAATATTGAATTAACCGAGTAGTAAAACATACCTGTCGTTAATATAAACACCGGAATGGAGGGTATCCAAATATTCTGCAGAGCCCAATTTAATATTTTCCACTTACTTAACTTTTTTCTTTAACTCTTGAACATTTTTTATAATTTTATTTGTTATTAGCTTATTATAAAACCATTTGCATAAATGTTTTAAAATATGTTCACGTCACTGATCTATTTTATACTGACACAATATAAAAATACTGAAACGCAAACATTGCTTTACAACGACCTCTGCTGGGTTTGATTATCAAAATAATATTTTGGACTTTAGTAAATTAGGCAAAAAAATTTCTTAAACATTTAGTATTTCATCAAGACAAAATAGCAATATTTTAAACTGAAATATCAATTTGAACTACAAATTAGTTTAAAACTTGCCAAGTTGGATTGCTAACTAATTTACTAATTTGTATACTACCTTTTCTTCTATGAGTGTAGAACTCGAAATTTGGTAAGTGAGGGTCTAATCAGAGTATATTTTTATAAAGAGCGGACAAATGTATTGACGGGATTTTTGGAAATTAACATGATGAGGGCCAAAAAGGTCTCACCTTTTTCGTAATCAGAAGTAGTCATCTGTGTAGACCGTATTTTTTGTAATTCGGAATGTGGGTACTTAACATGAGTAGACATCTGTATATAGCGTATTTTAAAGTTTCATACGTGGGTACCTTATCACAAGAAAACATCAGTATTGACGGAATTTCTGGAAATTCCCAACGGGAGGGACAAAAAGTGGAAAATAGTTCCCTAGGCGTTCTGGCCAACCTGCTGATGCTAGGAACTCGAAATTTGTTACGTCAGATTCCAATAGGAAGTAGACATCTGTATATAGTGGATTTTGGAAATTTCATTGGGAAGAGGCATAAAGGGTTAAAGCTCTCTCCTTGGCGACCTACCCAAACCACCTTTGCCCAGAAATTTGTAATTTTAAATTTATATCCAGCATCGTGGTAAAAACAAGGGTTAAGTATATTAAACTATACCTTTTTTAATATGGTATGAAAATGGTATGTGGGTTAGTGATCCCGCATAGACGTCCCCTTAGAAGTGTTTTTTCGGAAACTTCTGTGGGGAGGACCAAAAAGGGTTATAGTTTGACACTTGACTTTATCTCGCAATACCGCTTAAGCGACGTACCAGCAATTTGGTGTGTGAGCCTTTAATGACTAAAAGGTTTATATTTTAATCATATGTTCTTTGGAATATGTCCAATATTACTGCCACGGTTCTTTTTAGAATTTCACATGGAACATAATAACAATTTTGTTAAAAAGGCGAAAAAATAAAATTTGATAAGTTTGTTTTTCCATCCCCTTAAAAAGGATTTTTGAAAAATTTCTTCTTTGAGGGGTGAATAGTATCCCCACTGACGGCATGGGTATGCTCTTTTAGTAAAACACTTAAACTTGAAATATTTGTTCTCTGTTGTATGTTCCAATTCACTGTTGAGATATATTTTGGAACTTTTGAAAAGAATGGCGTAAAATACTGATTTATTTAGGAATTGATTGCTCCATAAAGCAGCTAAATTAATGATCTTGAAATATAGTTTGTCAATGTACACAACATAAACCATTAAATCGAGGAACTTGTAATCTGGTACAGTCATCCGCTAAAACTAGGTATTAACAAATGCTTTCAAGGAGGGACAAATAGACGAAGTATTCCCCTTAACGTTCTGCATAAACAATTTAGGGCAAAAAGTCTGAAATTTAAAATTTTTTTTTTGTAGGTTGGGTTAATTTATTGCATATATTTTTTAAGATTTTGCTAAAATCTTGGTAGAAAAAAACCATTCTCATTCGAGAATTTGTGAAACAGTTTCATGAAACTTTTAAATATTAACAAGTACTTTGAATTAATAAAACTCGTCATGAATGCATTGGAACTAAACATATGAACCACGTCATACGATTTTTTAACCAATTTCATATAAGTTCAAAATTAATAACACTAACAACCACATATATTCTATTTATTTTTTTTTTTTTTTTTTTTTTTTTTTAATAGAAATTTATTTATTTATTTATTTATTTTTATTTATCTCTTAATGTTCAGTGCAAAGAATTAATCTTATATGAAAGCACTGAATTACTGGAATAGTTACAATGAATATAGTTTTAATTAAATACAATTAAAAATTTAATACAAAATTAAAATAATTGTAGAAAAACATAAATTGTTCTAACAAGAACGTTAATAAAAATTAAGTAATAAAAAGATAATTTTTTAATTATATAATAAATAAAATATGAAATAAAATGTTTTACAAAAAGTTTAATATAACATTTTTTAAATATTTTAGACAAAAAAAAATACAAAAAAAAAAAAAAAAGTTACAAGAAAGATTATTTGTAATAATCAAATATAAATTTTTAAATTGCGTTGCGCTGCGGACTACCTGTAAATGATGGGGAAGATGATTCCAAATACTAATGGTATAAATAAAAAAATGTTGATCCGAAAAATGAGTCCTGTGCGGTATTTTAATAATACGATAGCCTCTTTCTGATCTAAAGGGTATAATTTGATCATACAAATATTGTGGTTGACATGTATTTATTATTTTATGGAGGTAAATTAGCGATCTACAGTTCAGCAGGTTCTCGAATGTTACTCCAAAGAGCTGTTTAGAATAATGCGATATTCTACTAAAACGGCTAATACCAAAGACGTATCGTGTAATATTATTAAAAGCTATTTTCAGTTTACTCAAACTAGAAGCATCACAACCAGAATATAGTTCACAGCCATATAATAAAGTAGGTATTAGATATGTTTTGGCCAGAAGCATTCTAACCTCTAGAGGAATAAACCATTGTGTACACCACAAGTTCCTTAGCATTCCATAAATTTTTCCAGTTGTAATACTGACGTGGTCACTCCAGAGCAGATGTTTATTAAATGTTACACCAAGGTTTTTAAGAGTATCAAAAATATTGATTTTTGATTGACACAAAAAGACATCCGGTATATAAGGAGTACTTTTTCGCTTAAACATACATTAGATTTACTAGGATTTAGACATAATCCATTTGATGAAGCCCATACTCTTATATTTTCCAGATCAACATTGATTTTGTGTACACAATCGTCAATGTTCGAAACTTCGCAACCGATGTAAAGCTGCACATCATCAGCGTACATCTGAACATGGCAGTAGACTAATTGGGTTGGAAGGTCATTGGCATAAACTGAATATAATAAAGGACCTAAGATTGACCCTTGCGGTACACCTCTGGTTAACTCAGCGCTGCTTGAGACAAAATTTCCGTTAAAAACAGATTGTGATCTTCCTGTTAAGTACGAATACATCAGTTTAGTGGCAGTAGTTGAAAAATTGAAAAATTTACTTAGCTTCAGTGCTAAAATATCAGCATTAACTGTATCAAACGCCTTGGAATGGTCCAGAAGAATTAAGAATGCAGCTTTATCATCATCAAGTTGTGATCTCACATATTCCGAGACATCAATCAAAGCTGACACACAACTGTGTTGTGGTCGAAATCCCGATTGCTGTGAAGTGAGCAGGTTGTGTTCTTGAATAAATTCAGTGATTTGATTATGCATTAGACGCTCTAAAACTTTAGACAGATAAGGCAAAATTGCTATAGGCCGATAATCCTGTTCCGATTTTGGAATAGGAATAATCTTTGCTTGTTTCCATTTGGTAGGGAAAACTGATTTAGTTATAATCGAGTTAAACAAATTTGTAATGTAAGGCAGTATAAACGGGAAAATTAATTTGATAAATTTTGGATGCACACCATCATAACTAGTAGCATTGGATTTAATGCTAAGGGAACTTTTATATACCTCAGCTTCAGAAAAACAAGAAAACTGAAATTCAATTTGATGATTAGTTCTTATGTGGTTTCTGTAGTAAGCAACGTTAGCATCAGACTTTGGTAGATCAGTATATTTTATATTTAATTCATCGACATTTATTTTATCTGCACAACCTTGAGTTTTACCAATTATTCCAATATTTCGGATTTCATTCCATCTTGCTTTGCTATCTATACAGTTCGTAAATTTGGATTTATAATAGGCCGATTTTGCTATTTTAATATTTTTAGATTTTTTTTATTTTTGTAATCTCCTCTGTCTCTATTTCACAACGTTACCAGATTGACGTATGGCTTTTACGTTCAGTGTAGACAACTTTGCGTTTATGTTGTGACATCGTCACAGGGCAAATTTTATATTGTATTTTAGTACAGTGTTATTTTAACGTCATATATACAGTCGCAATTAATTTTTAATTAATATGCATTTGACAAATTTAATTTAGAATGGTTGAGGTTAAGAAGAATAAAGGGTTTTCTCTAAAAATTATAAACACTATTTATTAATAATTTCACGAATAATAACCAATTTTTGAAACAATGTAAGACGAGTTATAGCTTATATTCAAAATTTACAAAATTCAGGAGATGTGGAATTTTTGGAAATATTTATGAAAAAAGATTATTTCTTAATTTTGATAAAATAAAGAAAATGGTGGCAATAGGATGATTTTCAAAGGATTTGTAGCATTTATAGAAAAAAGGAAATATGGCAGCTATTCGAGTCAATGCTGTGATTGAAAAGAAAATTGGCACAAATATTATTAATTTATTTTAGAAATGTTGAGGTTAAGAAGAAGAATAAACGTTTTTCTCTAAAAATTATAAACACTATTAGTTTTTAAATCAGACTAGACTAGTTTCTACCTCTTTTTATAAACAGGTGTTATCAGTGATTTTCAATTTAAACTGTATTATAATTTGTATATTTATAATTGTCAGATTGTCTCTATATGATCAATTTTTCAGCAACCTGTGTCTGTTAGAACCAAACCTGCGTTCTTCTTACATTACAAACGTAACAATATCAAGTCATGACCGCTTAGCGATCACACCCAAGTATGGTCTCGAATGTAATGCAGCTAAATTGCAGTTTTCTTTCCTATTAGCTTTTCTGTTATTGTATATTATACTCAGAAGTGACAACACTAACAACACAAATATTCTATTTTTAGATTTTTGTTTATTTTTCTAATTTCCGCCGTCTCTATTTCATTCCAATACATAATTGGGAGAATTAACGCGTTTTCTCTCAGAATATTATATAGTTTATCGTTTGTAGTTTAATAAAAAAGTTTTCATCAGTTGAGTCAATTGGCTTGGAAGTCCTCATACTAGAGTGGCATATTTTTTTTAAATTGGTTTTCTTGGTCGAAAACTCATACACAGAGAGTATTGCCAATTGTTATTAAATGTTCGTAAGTAAAATTTTTGCTCCAGTTTAAACTCGATTTTAAAATCTAGTTGGTGACTGGTTTGGTTAATCATTTTAAAACTTGAGTAGTAGTAAGCTTTATTAAAAGTAAGCTTTATTCTTGGCTAACAAAGCTAAAACATTTAATTTTCCTTCTACTGTCTATTAGATCAAAAATTAAACATTTAAACCTTAAACATATTTGCTAAAAACATTTTGACGAACAACCTTTTTACAATCAAACACATAAATAAATGTGCTTTAGGCAAATAACACTGAAAACAAAACTAGAATTAAGTTTTTCTGGTTTCAAGTTATTTTTTGGTGATCTGCTCTATTTGTTAAAGGCAAATAAAAATGTTAACAAAATGTTAAAAAAAAAACACTTAAATCTGCTTAAAACAAAACAAAAAACCCACAAAAAAAAACTATATAAAAACAAATAACAACAGCAACAATATTATGACCTTACAACATGTTTCATATTTATGGATATATTTTTGTGTATTCTATTTAACCAACACTCAAATAGCCAAACCAATCCACCCACATATGTTGCTTTCCACGCCAACTGCCCCAATACAGGAGAAAGCTAGTCGTATCTATGTCAACGTTACAGCATTTGTTGTCCTACATGATGAGCACAAAAAATGTCACAAACTTTCTAACTTTATTAAGAGCTGGCAAATTATATTATTATTTATAATAATTTAACTGAAATTTGTAAATATTACACTGATAATAATCAATGAATAAAAGTATGAAAAAAATTTCAAAATTACAAAAACTTCGGTTATTCTACAAAACTTTTCGTTGTTTTGATAATAATTTCGTATTTTTTTGCATGGATTATTATTAGTGTAGTATTTTATAATTTCAGTTAAATTATTCTAAATAATAATATAATTTGCTAACTTAATTTAGGATCATAATTGCAAAAAATGGGGAAATTTGGGCATTTTTGCGATTTTGAGGTAGCCGGATGCACTTTTTTCGGGTAGTATTGTTTGGCATTTTTTTCTCCTATTCAATATCTACAACTTTGCTTCAGACACAAAAGAGATATTCCGTACGGTATACCGAGATATAGAAACTGTAATATAAAAAGTATATCATGGGGCGAATGCCAGTTCGCCTTGTAATTCCAAAGAAATAAAGAGGCGTCTTGTTAGTCTGTTAAGAACTGATTTTTATTTGAATTTACCCTGCTTATAAAGCTAACATGAGAATAACGCTTAGCCTAAAATTGAGTTACTTTCTAAAGTCACTCAAATAACTTAAAAGTAATTATATTACATTGGTTCTATATTTGTTTCTATGGCATTGCTAAACATTGGTATTAAGTTCTATAGAGTTATTGAAATTTTCTACCAGGGTCACATGATTTTCAGTAACCAAAATATCAAATCATCGATTTGATATTTTGAGTGCATTTCAAAATTCCATCGATCGGATATCGACTGCATTTTAAATATTGAGTGTATATTGAGTGTAATTCAAATTCCACCAGTCGTATGTTAAATGCATTCTTTATATTTGTGTAGATCAAGTGTCCCCAGCTCATTTGTTTATTTCGTTCTATTTTGGTTTCTAAGTGAAACCCAAAATCTTTGACCCAATTATAGAGTAGAACGTTGAACTGTTTAAATATTGTTCAATATACTGACCTTGAGTAATACCAATGTATAGTCCATATAGTACATTCATATTTTTATGCTTTACTGTTACTTTTACTTGTAGTGTGTGTGTGTATTGGTTTGAATGCAAACGAACACAATGAATGCATGACTAATTGTCATTTGTTTATTTCTTTCATGCATTCACTACAAACAGTGCTAAAAATCCGCCTTGAGCCAAAAAATTCGTGTGGCCATTAAATTATTACTGTATCCAACTTGACAAAACGAATAATGCAAAAGTTATTATTTTAGGGGCTAATTTCACGTGCAATTACCAGAATTGAGTCCCAAAATCATGTGTTGAAAAATGTTGTACTGTGATATTAAACAACCACAGAAAATCGGTGATGTTAATTGATTACCCAAACAACATAAGTTTTTTTCGTCTCTTCTTACAAGTTTAGACAACCGCTTCAAATCTTAAAGCTTTTTATTTCGCAGGGTTAACAGTCCAACCCCTCATGTTGCCATTACTGGGATCGAATTGGGGGAAAAAAATATTTTGCGAATTTTCTCATTATATATAATTATATCCAAAAAATAAGAACATCTAATTGTATCATAATACAGTATTGTCAAAAAGGATTACTGATGAAGGTTGTGTTACCAGAAACTGCGCAGTCTAATTCAATAAAAATTTACAATGTAGTTATGATTTTTAGAAAAGTATGCTTAATCTTCTCTACCACGCCTATCTCAAACAATTGAAAAATATGTGCATATTAATTATAGTATTAATTGCACACTGTCTAAGAAGACGATGAATAAAATTCAAAAAATCCCCAATAAAACAATTAGACAATATTTGATACAATCAGATCTAATTTGATGAAATTATATATTTATAACGAGCCGTATATTTACAAAAATAAAGCAAATCAAACATATTAGCTAGGTTGATACTAGTATTTCGATCTGGCTAAAGATCTCATCAGAACCCGAAGTTTTAGAAAAAGCTAGAGCCTATATAATAGGCACGATTAAAAAAAATATATGGAACTTTATGTAGTCACATCAATTTCTATGTGGCGCTATATGTAATCTTACTAAATTTATTCCGAAATATGGGCACTCGAATAAAGTAAATTTCATGTTCATTTAACAAATTCATATTTGTTTTATTCCATTTCAAAGTTCTATACCTCTATAAAACCCCTTTACTATGACAATATATGTGGAAATGTGAAAATTTATTTTTATTTAATACATTTTCTGAGAATCATATACTTGTTTAAGACTATCGTATTAAAATGACCTTATTATAAATAATTTCTAAGTTGAAAATCATGCGAGTAGCTCAAAATTATAACTTACTTTTGTGTAGAGCTGCCGCAAAAATATGTTCGCAACTCTAGAAAATTCTGGCACAGTACAAATTATATTATTTTTATCGCCAACAATTTATACCAAACAAGGTCCAAATAAGGAGTATTCCGAAACCAAAATGCACACATTTAGCCAATTTTTTCACCAGGGCTAAAATATGCAATATTGGTATCACTATGTGTTATCCAAAAGGTATGGCGTTTCACTTAAATCAGAGAAAAATATTATCATTAAGTGATAGCATGGTAGAAAGTGGCAGAAAAAAGGAGACCAGAAATTAAATACAGACAAATAAAAAAAATAAAAAATAAACAGGCAAAAATGTAGCAACGATTCAAAGAATTGAAGAAAGGAATAATGTTGAGACGTTTAAAAATTAGAAGATTCTAAAAAAGTCAAGAACAAAAAAGCATTTGGAAAGTCAAGAACCCGTAAGCATTATAAACGAATAAATAGAGAAAATATGAAGTGTATTGTAATGAATGACGAAAGATACTAAAATATGGACACCATAACATTACCAGGACCACAATATTATACCTCTATGAAGGGTTAGTGTTGTCAACGAATCTATAATCACAGTTGTGATAAATAAATTTGCAGAGAAGGGCGCTCATATGACAGGCAATTTGCACATGTGGTCTAAAAACATTGCCGTATTTAACAAAAGGAACAATAAATGCCAAAGTTTATCGGAAGGAATGCTTGAAGAAAAGATTAATTCCTTTCTCTAAGAGGCACGAAATATCCATACTATTATGTACAGATTTGGCTACTTCACAATATCCAAATGAAACTCTTAATCGTCTTAAAGATAACAATATTAAATTTGTTGAAAAAAATGAGAATCCTCCAAATGCTGCTGAACTTTGGCCAATAGAGAGATACTGGGTAATTGCCAAGGGAAACCGAATAGAGGATGGAAGAGAAGTCCCTAATATGCAAGATTTAAAAAAAAATGGAATCGGGGCCACTAACAAAATAAAAAAACGTAGTGTGCAGTAAAATGACAAACAAAAACTTTGCCAAACAAGCTATGGAATATTTTTTTTTTTACAATTTGTTGTCAATTTTATGTCCATATGTCATTACTACCACACTAACTTGGTCAACCTCTGTATTTATTGCACCTAAGTTAAGGTGACAGATAAGAAAGTATTATTCATTTACTATATTTTAGTTATTTAAGTTAAAAGCAAAGAGGGTTATGGTCGTATTTTACCACTGTGCATAGGTAGGTCACTTTTGCCGATTTGATTGACTTTGTAAATCTGAAAAAATTAATATAAGGAATAAAGATAATTTATGTTTTGAAGATACAAATTAAAACTAAGATGTGTAGAATTTTAGATAAACAAAAATAGTTGTTGGTTGAGTATTAACAGCGCTTTAAAAAAAGTGGCGAATTCTCCGCCTTCTACCCTACATGCAAAAGGAACAATGGGAATAATAAAGACAAATAAAAGACAAATTTAACTCTGTATTTTATTTTCTTATTATTTATAATAAAATTTTACGCGAATAAATGGCACTTAGTTTTCATGCAACCAACTGCAAATTTAAAATTTAGTAGATTTTACAGTTTTTTTTTGCTGTTTTTATTTTACTAATATTTAGCAAAAAGATTCTGCTGATTTTCTGCCTTTTCCAGCAATGTAATTTTTAACTAATTTAAGTAACTTTTTAGGTTATTTTTACAAACTTATTTGTATGAGTGTAGTAAAAAGCTCAAAATTGGTCAATATTTATCCTCAACTACTTCGCCTAATTTTTGAAAAAATAGAAAATGGTTATTCCAGTTTTAATTACAGTAAAACTCGCTTAAGACGACCTCGGTTAAGACGAACCCTCGGTTAAGACGAACCCTCGGTTAATACGAACTAATTTAAAAGTCCCGACGTTTTGGCAACAATTTTCATATAAAATACATCTTTTAATACGAACTCGTTTAATACGAACCCTCGGTTATTACGAACTGTTTTAAGCAGTCCCGAAAACTCGTTTTCACACAAATTACCATGTTTAGTACACTCTTTATCCGTTTAATGGGATAGACCTAATATGAATTTCATATCCGTGGATGGCTTTCTAGATATAGATGCTAATGTTTTGATGTCACATACTTTATCAGGTGAAGAAATATTGGAGATTGTTAATCCTCCCGATGTTGAAAATTTGTCAAGTGATATATTCGAATAAAATCGTGTGCCGAAGAAGCTGACAATCATATTTTGGTAATAGAAAAACTTATAACGAATGAAATCGTTAATTCAGTCATTCAGAAAAAAATAACAGATTATTTTTTTTTTTAAATGAAGAATTTTAATTGAATTTGTAATTGTGAATGCATAAATTGCTAATTTTATTTTTTATTTTTATTTATGTAAAAATCTTGTTTTGTTTTAATAAATATATATTTTTTGTTGTTAAAAAAACCCGCTTAATACGAACCTCGCTTAAGACGAACTAATTTTTTTGGTCCCATCGGAGTACGTCCTTAACCGGGTTTTACTGTAGTATCATATAGGAGAACAAATATTGTAAGTTTGACTTGCTGCGTTGTCCTTTTTTTTTTTGATGGACAGTTAGTTGTGAAAGCAACATATACACCATGACTTATATTGAACGCCCTGCAAAAAAAAACTAAACTTTAAATGAAATCTTATATTTTTATTGTATGTGTGGAAATGTACAGATTTATTTTTAGGTTACAAAAATGCCTTTGATTTATTAGCATCCCTTTTTAACTACCACACACAACATAAAATTTTTTTTTAAAAATTTGGAAAATACACGTCTAAAATGTTTTAGTTTTGTTATTATATTCAAGTGTATGTTTTCATAACATCCCCTTCACTTTGCCACAAATATTCGATAACAAATGGATTTTTGTTTTTTTTTTTTTTTGTTATGGCTAAAATTTCAAAACGACCACTAACGTTGTTTAGAATTTATTTCAACAAAAAAATGCCACTTTAGAAAGGTGTCATTTTTTTTGTTGTTGTTTAATTTAACCCATTTCTGAATATTTGTTCGCTAGCATACATACGAACCTACACAATTGTAAATATTTTTTTATTTAGTTAAATGTAATATTATTAAAGCACAAAATAAATATTCATTGAACATTTCACCACAGTTGTATTGAATTTATAGTAGCATTCAGACGGTTGTCATAACAGAATTAATTCGGTTGTCAAAATTGATGAATTCAGTTGTCATAATAAAATTTATCCTTTGTCACACATAAATTTTGTTATAGCAACATTATTAACCGCTTGTGTTTTCCTAGTTTGATAAGGATACATAAATATAGACACCTTCTCATTAAACAAAATGTGTTAATGATGAGTGTAAATTTACATCACGAATGTGTAAATTAAATATCTGCAAAAATGTCTCGAAAATGTTTTTTCTTATGAATTAAAAAAAGTTTTTGTAACTATTTTTTTATGCATCCTAAAACCGGAAATCGCATTGAAAAAATGTTTAATGGAGTAATTTTTGAAATAATTTTTTATTTTGACTTTTATTTTCAAGTAACTTTACTATTTATTCGTTTTAATATCACGCCAAATTGGTCAGTCAAAGTGCAAAACAAATATCAGTACCTCAGTATATTCAGCCCGATTATGAATATTCCCTCGGATTTTTTCCACCTGCGGATTTTATTTTCTCGAGAAAAAAATCCTAATATTCTAAACAGGCGATGAAAAGAATTATAAGGGAGAGAGAATTGAATAATATTAATTGAATAATTGAATAATTCATACAAATGCTATCACAATTCTCCCTATTATTGACATTCATAATACCTCCTTTTTTCCGGGGGAAGAGTTTCCCATTTTCCGAAATTCGTTTAGAATAAGGGAACAGGGAAAAGTGAATTGTTATTGAGAATTGGGCTGATTATGACATATGCTCCGAAATTGAGAGTATTTTTTTTTTATACGAAAACTGAAAATGGAAAATTTCGAGTAAAAAGGTATAAGATAGAGTTACTTACAGGATAGTCCGGTTAACTGCAATTTCCTAAATTTTTGCAATTCGTTGTAATGTTAAGTACAAGGAAAAAACTAAAATCTAGCTTACATTAAAATATTTGTTGATTCAATTAAAAGTTTAACTGAATGCAGTCCTATTACGAAACATGTTACCTGGTAATAAGTTAAACTCCTTACCCTAGCATTACTTCGCAACTTTTGGTGTTACTGACTGCTCATTAGTACACTTAGGGAACATCTGCTGTAAATATTTGTAATTGTTTGAGTAGTAGTATAGCATCTTTATTTTTAAGTGAAAAAGCTGTTATATGTGGAACAAAATTTCAGTTTTGACTGCATGAAATACAATCATTTAAAAAAACAAACCACATAAAATTACTGTACTCTGAATTTACATTAATTTTATCAATTTTTTTTTTGTTTTTTAATAAAGAAAAGAAACAAATAAGCATTGTTTATAAATTGTAAAAACAAGTGTAAAAAACAAATGAATATGTTATTTGAATTTAATGAAATGTACCTTTTTTCAAGTGATATATGATTTGTTTTAACCACATTTGCTGTGGTATTTACCTACATAATATTTTAAGTGTAACACAAAATTCACATGTTGAAATGTTTTTATCTTACAATTGTCTCGCTTCTGCATAAAATTATATGTAATCAAATTATTACTATTAATTTTAAAATAATATTCGATTTAATAATTAAAGATTTAAATAAAAAGTTTTTGATAACGCTTTAAAAATAAGTGAAGTTAAGTAGTTGAACATACCCTTGATACTCTGTCGGATCCAGGAAAATGTGATGGGGAGGTAATTAAGAGTATATTTTGCTTGCGTTTCTACCTCTCATTAAATTTTTTTATTGAACATTTTTATTTTGGGGGAGGAAATGTCCCATTTTCCCTCCCCCTGGATCCGCACTAGTTTGATAAAATAATAGGGTTTGTAATAGGAAAGTAACAAGACCTCTTTATTACAAAAAGTATATTTTTCCACGGAAAACTTATACAAAATTTAATATATGAAATGTTTAGTTAAAAATATAATTTTACATTAATACCAAATCATCATTTATTCTTTGAAAGAAAATAAATTTAATTTTTTGACTTCAATTCTTCCGATTTTCTTATATTCAAAACATGTTTTCTCTAAGGAACCTGTAATAAATCTCCATATTCGGTTTTTAAATTTTTCAAAACTCGCGATTTTTTCACTGTTTAAAAATTAAAAAAAAAAACCCAAAAGTATGTTTTTTTCGAATTTCGCTGATTAAAAAAGCGTTCGATTTTTAAGATTACCCTTTTTCACACTAATACAATAAAAAAAAATGCATTTAAAAAAAGAAATGTATTTTTTATGCAAATTCTATTTTTCGATACATTTTCAAAATTTGTAAAACTAAATTTCGCTTTTTCTGTGACGCGATTGTCATCTACTTTTCTCGATGTAAAAAATAAAACCTTATCCATTATTTCGACACAAAAAAATGTATTTTTTGTATAATTTGCAAGGACATAACCGTTATACCATTTCTTCAGAAAATTGTGTTTTGTTTTATGCACAAAATTGTGTCGAATATTTAATTTTCAAATATTTATTTTTATTTTATTAATTAATTATCATATAATTACAAATTATATACTATTACCCTATCCGAGCACTAGCTACTATGGCCTTCGGCGCGTTGTAGCGAAAACAGACCAGTGCCTTTGGTGGGAATCGAACCCACGACCCCGGCACTGATAAGCCAGCACGCTACCAACTAGCCTACCGGGGCCCACGAATTTTCAAATATTTTTCAAAATATATTAAAAATTTACATAACATAACTTTAACCCTAAATAACCTATAGAAATAACGTAAAATAACATTAACCCTAAAATAGTCTGCCCCTATAAAATATATTTTTTATATTATCATATATGAGGAGCTGCATACCAAAACGTACTTTTTACCTCAATTAAAATTTGTGGGAAATTGAGGATTAAGTTTTTCATCCCATTATAAAACAGCATGAACCTGGAAATAGCAAGAAGATCATAAGATGCATCAAACCACAATAAGTCATCACAAAAAATGTTAAGCGTGTATGAGATCAAAAGACTTTTGTATGTGAAAAAGTACGTTTTGACAAAAAAAAGTGAAAAAGTACGTTTGTTAAAATAATTAAAAATTTGGTGTGCAATTTTTTTTAACGGTAATATTTTGACAGGATATCTTACATCATCCAAAATACACCAATTTGCTCACAAGAAGTTATAGACACAAAAAGACATTACAAAAATATTTTCATAAGCAATACTTGATTTTGTGAAGACAAAATGAGAAATAAAGGTTTTATGTTAATACAATTTACTGTAATTTTGTTTTTTTTTAACACTACGATGCCAGTTTTTACTGCTAATTTCAAAATATAATAAAATTTAATTTAAATTAAAACCAAATTAATAATTTAAATTCAGTATATATATTTTTTAATACAAAAACTAGTTTGAATAAGTTTATTAGTTAATTAAACGTGTGTGTACATTCATTATTTTTGTCCATTTCATCACCCGTATTTTCATTTTGATTATGAAGGATGTCTTTGTACCAAACTAATGTGTTGTTTTCAGTCCAGTCATCGCCAAACTGCTTTTTTAAAAGATTTTCTACATCTTTTCTCTTGTCGGCGTTAATCCAACGGCCTGTTGAAATTTCTTCAAAATAACTTGTTAAAGAAATAAGTGACAATGACTATAAAAAACAGTACGTTTTGATATAAAAAAAGTAAAAAAGTACGTTTTGTTATGCACCATTTTTGTTAAAGTCCATTTTCTTGTTGAAAAAAAAAATAATACGCTATTAAGATTTTTTCTAGTAGATTTCTACCCAACTAATACAAAAATAACAAAAAACCAATTTCTCAAAATATGTGAAAAAGTACGTTTTGGTATGCGGCTCATATAGTCATCCATATTCGTACATACTAGAAAAATGAACCTACATTTCCATATATGGACAAATATGGTCATATACATATTTTGTAGGGTTTCCATAGACTCATAATAATCGATGCTAATAAATAATACGAAAAAAATGTCAAAACGACGAATTTTTTTTTTGTAAAATAAACACTTTAGTGTTTAAAGAAGATAAAGACCAAACAAAGCTTCAACATTCTGTGGCAATCAGTTGATTCAAAGGTTTTGTGATATTACGATTAAGATTTTTGCTGTGATTTTTTATAAATTTTGATTATTTATATATTTATTTAAATTTGTGTCGTGTTGTCAACTTTTTAGAGATAAAAGAAATATTTAATCGATGTAATTTATAAAATTGTAAGTTTTAAAAAATCTGTGATCCTAATATTAGAAAAAAAAAAACTTTATTTTATAATATTTAAATTAATTATTTGCCAATTGTAATCTATTTGCCAGAATGTAATAAACATAAACTCCTGATGACGTTGGAGAAAACAACAAACGAAACGTAAAGTGAAAGATGATGTGAATTGGTCTTATTTATATCGATTCATTAAAATACTGACCATCAACTGTCCTAGAGAAATCTAAAATTCATAAAATTTTCGTATATTTTACGAACTTATTTGTTATTTGAGATTTTTTCGTATTTTTACTCAGGGACACTATATAATTTCTGTGTTTGTTTATTTTAGAAAATTTTGTGTATTAAAAAACCATTTTAATTAAAAAAAACAATATTATTTAAAAGACCTAATTTGGCCTAAAAAATGTAGTTTTTAAATGACAAAACATGTGTATTATGTATTTATGCCAGCGCAAACATTATGTTTATTTTCGCATCACAACAAAAAGATTTGCTGATAAAACGACATTTTAAACAACTTATAAATATAAAGTATAATACGACCACATTAAATTAAAACATTGTGAACAAATTGAAAACAAAACGTTTAATATTCTACTTAATAGTTAGATTTAATTATGATATTGTAGCTTAGAAATTTTAAATGAATATGTAAAATTGCAGATCAACAATTTATACTAATTAGACGGTTTGAGTGTTTCATATTTCCTTTAATTTGTCTACAATTAATTTAAGTAACGGTACTTATATTTGCATTTCATAAGGTTAACAATTACTACTATAGCGAATTTTTTTTTTGTATGGACTTATTTTTCAGAAATAGCAACTTTTGAAAAATGGTAGAAACCACTTTTTAGCTTAGCAAAATTTTAAAATAAATCTTTATGAATTAGATTAAGAATTGAAGTTGTTTACAATCAGTCTTTAAAATTGGTTTATAAAACTGTTTAGATACGCCATTTTTATGTATTTCAAATCTTATTTTTTGTATATGAAGTCACATAAGAGTCATTCCATGTCAGACCGAACACCTTTTCCAATTTACTTTAAAATTGCCAGATTAACCCATTTCTTACCAGCGTGTGTTTAAACACACGCTTAACATTTCTCGAATTTGAGTTAAAAAAAAACATAGATTAATATAAATAACTAAATGTTTGGGGTATTTATTTCAAGGTTTGGTTTATTACCAACAAAAAATTTTGTTTTCGGAAATTTTTCCTCAGTTCTCCCCTTTTCCAGGGGTGTTCAAAACGTGTCCAAAAATAGACTATTTTTATATTAATTATTTAGTATATAAAAAAACAAAAATAAATTTTTATGCAGTGGCGCGTGTTGCCTAATGTTTAAATAGGAGTAAAATTAATTCTGGCTACCTCACAGGTTAGTACACGTAGCGCTAAGGGGCAGTAAAAGTACCCGTGTGTTTAACCACACGCTGGATAGTGATTTTTGACATGTAATGTTTTTTGTGCTGGCAACAACGTGTTTGTTTATAAAACACGTGATTTCTTAGTGGTACAACATTTTATGGTAAGTTTCAGTTATTTTATGGTAAGTTTTGGTGTACTTGTAATGGTGTAGCCAATTACCGTATCAGCGTTCGTGGCAAAAAGTGGTGGTGGCCGCTCTGGGTACAATGTTTGGACATTGCTGTTATCAATGCATGGAAACTACATTGCTTCGTAGTAGCTTCGGAAAAGGAGAAGCTTATGTCACATCTTGACTTCAAAAATTCGGTGACCAAGTTTCTGCTTCTCTCGTCGGTTGATGCGACGGAAGGAATCGAAAATTCATCTACTAAAGATTTAGACACTAATTTTTGTCATTAAACCTTTCCGAGATTAGACGGTATGCACGTTCCACAGAACACCAAAAATCGCCAACATTTTCGCGTGTGAGAAGTGCAACGTTCACCTACACTCCGAAATTGCTTCAAATTATTTCACGAAGACAAACACTTTTATTTACAACGTTGCGAAACACGTGTAAACCAAAAAGCCAAACAGCCAAAAAGCCAAGAATTCAATAATTTTATGTTATCCGCTTTATTCTCAAATAAATAATCAAAACTAAAAAAAATTAACGTTTTTACTTACCTGTTCTTACCTTGTTTTACCTGTATTTAACTTAAACTATTACTTGCTATCATATTTACCTTTAAACTTACCATAACAACCTAGATTACTAAAAGAACTTAAAAATAAATCCAAACAACAGATTTCAAAACACCTAAGAGTACCAGCGTGTGGTTAAACACACGGCAATTTTCCGGGAAACTGCTGGTCGTAAAATTTCCTTGTATATTTTAAATTTTAATAATGATTAAAAATACGTCCCTGAAAGTTTCATCAAAAAAGTCCAACATCTCAATTTCTGGTAAGAAATGGGCTAAACATTAAAAATTTTATCCGTGTTTCCAGAAAAAAATTAAAAACATTTTTTGAAAAGGTTATGCATGGGCATTTGAAAACCGTCAAAATCGTGAAAAGTCATCCGTTATGACAAGTTTAAAACTGATGTTTTTCTAAAACTAGTGAATTGATTTTAACGTTTAATACATTATTTTAAGGTATTTGAGCCTTCTTTTTAAAAATTATTTTGTTTTTTTTTTATTTATATTTTTTGTTTTTAAAATTTGGGTTTTTTACTTAATTTCTGTTTCCACCATCTTCGAACAATTCGAAAAATCTGAAAAAAAATAGCCTTAATATTCCCCGTAATTTTGAGATTGGATGTCGAATGGATGGATTCTATTTTTTTCCCCGAATTTTTCCATTGTAGTACATTGAAGTAAAGTAAAACATACAAAAAAATTCTAACGGCACATAGAAAAAGGCAAAACAAAGAATGTTCAAGAACAATATGAATTGGTAGCTTGCGTTTTTGCATACATGCATTTACATTTTCGTTAACACGCTTAAAAATATAATGTTCAACTACAAAATGTAATTTTTCGTGGTACTACAATGGAACAAAATCGGAAAAAATAGAATCCATCCGAATGCCATTTTGAAATTTACAGGGAATATTAAGGTTATATTGAGCTTTAAGAAAATATTTTTTTCAGATTTTTCGACTTGTTCGAAGATGGTGAAAAACAGAAATTAAATAAAAACCACATTTTAAAAATAATAAAAATTAAATTAAAAAGAAGAATCAAATACCTTTAAAATAAGGTATTAAACGTTAAAATACATTCACTAGTTTTCGAAAAACATTAATTTAAAAGTTGCCATGTCGGAAGATTTTTCACCATTTTGACGATTTTCAATGCACATAACTTTATGAAAAAAAAATGTTTAATTTTTTTCTGGTAACACGTGTAAATATTTTTTTAATGAAGAATACGTACTAAAATTTTGAAAGACATCGAAGACATCAAAGTTAATTTTTTAGCAAAAATCGTACGGTCTGACATGGAATGACTCATATACATAGTTAAATGTTCATATATGAGCCATTTTTGCACATAAAAAATTCCATATGCTTCCATATTTGCGCTAATTGGATCCTCTTTAGCGAATATGAAATAACATATACTTCAATATATGTCCATATATGAGCACCTTTTGCAAATATGAAATCACATATACATCCATATATGAGTACCGTTTTCATATATGGAATCACATATTTGAAACATGTCCATATTTGTCCATGTACGCAACCATATAACTTAAAATAGCGGTTACCTTAAAATAACGTAACGATATAGCTTAAAATATCGTTAACCATAAAATACCCTAACGAAATATTGAACAAATACTTTTATTCATTACTGATAACCAAATGAAACGGTTGCCAAACCTGGATTTTACTAAATTTTGGCTTTCTTTGTTGTTGCCATTTTGGGTTATAAAAACCGGAAATTTTGTGTTCACCTATGTCATTTCAATTAAATATTTATTATAAACTTTAAATTGAAAGTGAGTTTGAAAACAAATAAATCTTTAATTGAAATTATTTTGACAATAATTTTGTTTGTGTAATGTTTGATTTTTCCAAGTTTTTTAACTTACTTTACTTTAAACTATTTTTGTCTATTTTGGAAAATGTTTCAACATGTTTCACAACAAAATTAAAAAATTAGCATTACAAATGGTAACAACCCAGCAAAACCACACATTACGAAATCATGGGTAAAGTAATGTAATCGCCATAGGGCTTCACGCATTACATTACACGTTACTTCACTGATGAATTTTACAGGCGATGAGCCTAAAAGTAATGGGTGGACTCAATAGCTTGTAGGGGGTAAAGAAACTGGTTACTTATATGGTTATATGGTGGGAAAACGTAATGTGTCTATAAATAGATTTTCATAAAAAAAATGCATAACAATTTTTTTACAGATATTTTTTTTTAATTAAATAAATAACTTTTTTTTAATAAATAAATTACGTGGTCATGCTGGGATTCGAACCTGGGGTCTCTGGTATTTAGCAATTAGTTAGGAGAGAACTGTAACAACTGAGCTATCGATACATATAATATTTTATTGCTTAAAATGTAAATGAGTTGTTGTGCTTCGTGTTTTCGTTCGTGATATCAAAAATATACACCTTACCCTCATGCTAACAAAAAATCACAAAGTAATGTGTCTATAAATAGATTTCAAAAATATATGTATATTAATAAATACTTTACGTTCATAGTTCATGCATTAGGTAATTGATGATCGGTAAGTCATTATTTAATTGTTTTGAAGTAATGTAAAATGTAATGAGGTATCATTACAATGAGTGTTCAATTATCGGTAACTCATTACTTCTTGTTGAAAAATAATGTCACAGGTAAGGAGTAGAAATTACAATTTAATGCATTACTTTGTCGCACCCATTACCAAAGTTTTGCTGGGAACTTGAGCGGCTCTAAGAGACACATAAAACGCTTTAACTATTTAATTTAAATACTAACTTTGGACGATTCTGCTTAATTTCACTAACAATTTAATATATTTTTAGAGATTTTTTTTTTATTTTAGGTCCACTTAACAGTACATGTAATTTTGAAAATTGTAATATAAATCCTTTATTATTATTATTATTATAGTCCAAAACTCAGATGTAGGGCCACATTAGAGAACGTTTATTTAAAAAAGGAAGAGACATTCATGTATTAAAAAAGGACCTTTATTAAAATAGCACATTATATTTAAAAAAAAAGTAACTTCTATTGATTGTTAGTTCTATTATGCGTAATTTTTTTTT
>CM037853.1:55029162-55047601 GCA_021234595.1 Delia radicum
TTTTATTTTGGGGGAGGAAATGTCCCATTTTCCCTCCCCCTGGATCCGCACTAGTTTGATAAAATAATAGGGTTTGTAATAGGAAAGTAACAAGACCTCTTTATTACAAAAAGTATATTTTTCCATGGAAAACTTATACAAAATTTAATATATGAAATGTTTAGTTAAAAATATAATTTTACATTAATACCAAATCATCATTTATTCTTTGAAAGAAAATAAATTTAATTTTTTGACTTCAATTCTTTCCGATTTTCTTTATATTCAAAACATGTTTTCTCTAAGGAACCTGTAATAAATCTCCATATTCGGTTTTTAAATTTTTCAATAACTCCGCGATTTTTTCACTGTTTAAAAATTAAAAAAAAAACCCAAAAGTATGTTTTTTTTCGAATTTCGCTGATTAAAAAAGCGTTCGATTTTAAAAAAAATGCATTTAAAAAAAGAAATGTATTTTTATGCAATTCTATTTTTCGATACATTTTCAAAATTTGTAAAACTAAATTTCGCTTTTTCTGTGACGCGATTGTCATCTACTTTTCTCGATGTAAAAAATAAAACCTTATCCATTATTTCGACACAAAAAAATGTATTTTTTGTATAATTTGCAAGGACATAACCGTATACCATTTCTTCAGAAAATTGTGTTTTGTTTTATGCACAAAATTGTGTCGATTATTTAATTTTCAAATATTTATTTTTATTTTATTAATTAATTATCATATAATTACAAATTATATACTATTACCCTAACCGAGCACTAGCTACTATGGCCTTCGGCGTGTTGTAGCGAAAACAGACCAGTGCCTTTGGTGGGAATCGAACCCACGACACCGGCACTGATAAGCCAGCACGCTACCAACTAGCCTACCGGGGCGCACGAATTTTCAAATATTTTTCAAAATATATTAAAAATTTACATAAAATAACTTTAACCCTAAATAACCTATAGAAATAACGTAAAATAACATTAACCCTAAAATAGTCTGCCCCTATAAAAAAAAGTTCATATATGATCATATAAATTTTTTATATTATCATATATGAGGAGCTGCATACCAAAACGTACTTTTTACCTCAATTAAGTTTTTTCATCCCATTATAAAACAGCATGAACCTGGAAATAGCAAGAAGATCATAAGATGCATCAAACCACAATAAGTCATCACAAAAAATGTTAAGCGTGTATGAGATCAAAAGACTTTTATATGTGAAAAAGTACGTTTTGAGAAAAAAAAGTGAAAAAGTACGTTTTGTTAAAAATAAGGAAAAAATTTGGTGTGGAATTTTTTTTTAACGGTATATTTTGACAGGATATCTTACATCATCCAAAAATACACCAATTTGCTCACAAGAAGTTATAGACACAAAAAGATATTACAAAAATATTTTCATAAGCAATACTTGATTTTGTGAAGACAAAATGAGAAATAAAGGTTCTATGTTAATACAATTTACTGTAATTTTGGTTTTTTTTTGAATAAATTTATTAATTAATTAAACGTGTGTGTACATTCATTATTTTTTGTCCATTTCATCACCCGTATTTTCATTTTGATTATAAAGGATGTCTTTGTACCAAACTAATGTGTTGTTTTCAGTGCAGTCATCGCCGAACTGCTTTTTTAAAAGATTTTCTACATCTTTTCTCTTGTCGGCGTTAATCCAACGGCCTGTTGAAATTTCTTCAAAATAACTTGTTAAAGAAATAAGTGACAATGACTATAAAAAACAGTACGTTTTGATATTAAAAAAAGTAAAAAGTACGTTTTGTTATGCACCATTTTTGTTAAAGTCCATTTTCTTGTTGAAAAAAAAAAAATAATACGCTATTAAGATTTTTTCTAGTAGATTTCAACCCAACTAATACAAAAATAACAAAAAACCAATTTCTGAAATATGTGAAAAAGTACGTTTTGGTATGCGGCTCCTCATATAGTCATCCATATTCGTACATACTAGAAAAATGAACCTACATTTCCATATATGGACAAATATGGTCATATACATATTTTGTATGGTTTTCCATAGACTCATAATAATCGATGCTAATAAATAATACGAAAAAAATGTCAAAACGACGAATTTTTTTTTGTAAAATAAACAACTTTAGTGTTTAAAGAAGACAAATACCAAACAAAGCTTCAACATTCTGTGGCAATCAGTTGATTCAAAGGTTCTGTGATATTACGATTAAGATTTTTGCTGTGATTTTTTATAGATTTTGATTATTTATATATTTATTTAAATTTGTGTCGTGTTGTCAACTTTTTAGAGATAAAAGAAATATTTAATCGATGTAATTTATAAAATTGTAAGTTTTAAAAAATCTGTGATCCTAATATTAGAAAAAAAAAAACTTTATTTTATAATATTTAAATTAATTATTTGCCAATTTGTAATCTATTTGCCAGAGTTTAATAAACATAAACTCCTGATGACGTTGGAAAAAACAACAAACGAAACGTTAAGTGAAAGATGATGTAAATTGGTCTTATTTATATATATTTATTAAAATACTGACCATCAACTGTCCGTAGAGAAATCTAAAATTCATAAAATTTTCGTATATTTTACGAAAGTATTTGTTATTTTGAGATTTTTTCGTATTTTTACTAAGGGACTATTATCAGTGTATACGTTCAGACATTATATACTTTTTGTGTTTGTTTTTTTAGAAAATTTTGTGTATTAAAAAACCGTTTTAATTAAAAAAAAAAACAATATTATTTAAAAGACCTAATTTGGCCTAGAAAATGTAGTTTTAAATGACAAAACATGTATATTATGTATTTATGCCAGGGCAAACATTATGTTTATTTTCACATCACAACAAAAAGATTTGCTGATAAAACGACATTTTAAACAACTTATAAATATAAAGTATAATACGACCACATTAAATTAAAACATTGTGAACAAATTGCAAACAAAACGTTTGATATTCTACTTAATAGTTAGATTTAATTATGATATTGTAGCTTAGAAATTTTAAATGAATATGAAAAATTGCAGATCAACAATTTATCCTTCAATGTGTCTACAATCAATTTAATTAACGGTACTTATATTTGCATTTCATAGGGTTAACAATTACTACTAAAGCGATTTTTTTTTGTGTGGACTTATTTCTTAATATGTAATAGCAAGTTTTGAAAAATGGTAGAAACCACTTTTAAGCGTAACAAAATTTTAAAATAAATCGTTATGAATTAGATTAAGAATTGAAGTTGTTTACAATCAGTCTTTAAAATTGGTTTAAAAACTGATAATTTACGCCATTTGTATGTGTTTCAAAATCTTACTTTGGGTATATGAAGTCACATATGAGACATTCCATGTCAGACCGAACACCTTTTTTACAACACCTCTTCCGATTTACTTTAAATTTGCCAGACGTATTAACCCATTTCTTACCAGCGTGAGTTTGAACACAGTCTTAACATTTCTCGAATTTGAGTTAATAAAAAACATAGATTAATATAAATAACTAAATGTTTGTTGTGTTTATTTTAAGGTTTGGTTTATTACCAACAACAATTTTGTTTTTGAAATTTTTCCTCAGCTCCCCCCTTCTCCAGTGGGGTGTTCAAAAATTGTCCAAAAATAGACTATTTTTAAATTAATTATTTAGTATAAAAAAAAAACAAAAATAAATTTTTATGCAGTGGCTCGTGTTGCCTAATGTTTAAATAGGAATAAAATTAATTTAGGCTACCTCACAGGTTAGTATACTTAACGGCAGTAAAAGTACCCGTGTGTTTCACCACACGCTAGATAGTGACTTTTGACTTTTGGCATTTAATATTTTTGGTGCTGGCAACAACGTGTTTGTTTATAAAACACGTGATTTCTTAGTGGTACAACATTTTATAGTAAATTTTCAGTTATTTTATGGTAAGTTTTGGTGCAATTGTAATGGTGTTGCCAATTAACGTATCGGCGTTCGTGGCAAAAAGTGGTGGTGGCCGCTCTGGGTCCAATGTTTGGACAGTGCTGTTGCCAATGCATGGAAACTACATTGCTTCGTAGCAGCTTCGGAAAAGGAGAAGCATATGTCACAGCTTGACTTCAAAATTCGGTGACCAAGTCTCTGCTTCTGTCGTCGGATGATGCGATGGAAGGAATCGAAAGTTCATCTACTGAAGATTTAGACACTAATTTTTGTCATCAAACCCTTCCGAGAGTAGACGGTATGCACGTTCCACTGAGAACCGAAAATCGCCGACGTTGCATTATGTGCATCCCAAAAGCCAATTTTCGAGTGTGAGAACTGCAACGTCCACCTACACTCCGAAAATTGCTTCAAATTGTTTCACGAAGACAAACACTTTACTTACAACGTTGCGAAACACCAAAAAGCCAATAATTCAATAATTTTATTCTCAAATAAATAATCAAAAAAAAAAAAAAACGTCGTTGCTTACGTGTTCTTACCTTGTTTTACCTGTATTTAACTTAAACTATTACTTGCTATCATATTTACCGTTAAATTTACCATTAACAACCTAGATTACTAAAAAACTGAAAAATAAAAAATCCAAACAAAAGATTTCAAAACACCTACCAGTACCAGCGTATTGTGGAACACACTGCAATTTTCCGGGAAACTGCTGGTCGTAAAATTTCCTTGCATGTTTTAAATTTTAATAATGATTAAAAAATACGTCCCTGAAAGTTTCATCAAAAAAGTCCAACATCTCAATTTCTGGTAAGAAATGGGCTAAACATTAAAAATTTTATCCGTGTTTCCAGAAAAAAATTAAAAACATTTTTTGAAAAGGTTATGCATGGGCATTTGAAAACCGTCAAATCGTGAAAAGTCATCCGTTATGACAAGTTTAAAACTGATGTTTTTCTAAACTAGTGCATGGATTTTAACGTTTAATACCTTATTTTTAAGGTGTTTGAGCCTTCTTTTAAAAATTATTTTGCTTTTTTTATTTATATTTTTTGTTTTTAAAATTTGGTTTTTTACTTAATTTCTGTTTTCCACCATCTTCGAACAATTCGAGAAATCTGAAAAAAATATAGCCTTAATATTCCCCGTAATTTTCAGATTGGAAGTCGAATGGATGGATTCTATTTTTTCCCCGAATTTTTCCATTGTAGTACATTGAAGTAAAGTAAAACATACAAAAAAATTCTAACGGCACATAGAAAAAGGCAAAACAAATAATGTTCAAGAACAATATGAATTGGTAGCTTGTGTTTTTGCATGCATGCATTAACATTTTCGTTAACACGCTTAAAATATAATGTTCACCTACAAAATGTAATTTTTCGTGGTACTACAATGGAACAAAATCGGAAAAAATAGAATCCATTCGAATGCCATTTTGAAATTTACAGGAATATTAAGGTTATATTGAGCTTTAAGAAAATATTTTTTTCAGATTTTTCGACTTGTTCGAAGATGGTGAAAAACAGAAATTAATTAAAAAAAACACATTTTAAAAATAATAGAAATTAAATTAAAAAAAAAAAAATATTTTTAAAAAGAAGAATCAAATACATTTAAAATAAGGTATTAAACGTTAAAATACATTCAATAGTTTTAGAAAAACATTAATTTAAAAGTTGTCATGTCGGAAGATTTTTCACCATTTTGACGATTTTCAAATGCACATAACTTTATGAAAAAAAATGTTTAATTTTTTTTGGTAACACGTGTAAAATATTTTTTTAATGTAGAATACGTACTAAAATTTTGAAAGACATCGAAGACATCAAAGTTAGTTTTTTAGCAAAAATCGTACGGTCTGTCTGACATGGAATGACTCATATACATAGTTAAATGTTCATATATGAGCCATTTTTGCACATAACAAATTCCATATGCTTCCATATTTGCGCTAATTGGACCCTCTTTAGCGAATATGAGATAACATATACTTCAATATATGTCCATATATGAGCACCTTTTGCAAGTATGAAATCACATATACATCCATATATGAGTACCGTTTTCATATATGGAATCACATATTTGAAACATGTCCATATTTGTCCATGTACGCAACCATATAACTTAAAAAAGCGGTTACCTTAAAATAACGACACGATATAGCTTAAAATATCGTTAAACATAAAATACCCTAACGAAATATTGACCAAATACTGTTATCCATTACTGATAACCAAATGAAACGGTTGTCAACCTGGATTTTACTAAATTTTGGCTTTCTTTGTTGTTGCCATTTTGGGTTATAAAAACCGGAAATTTTGTGTTCACCTATTTCATTTTAATTAAATATTTATTATAAACTTTAAATTGAAAGTGAGTTTGAAAACAAATAAATCTTTAATTGAAATTATTTTGACAATAATTTTGTTTGTGTAATGTTTGATTTTTTCCAAGTTTTTTAACTTACTTTACTTTAACTATTTTTGTCTATTTGGAAAAAGCTTGAACATGTTTCACAACAAAATTAAAAAATTAGCATTACAAATGGTAACAACCCAGCAAAACCACACATTACGAAATCATGGGTAAAGTAATGTATCGCCATAAGGCTTCACGCATTACATTACACGTTACTTCACTGATGAATTTTACAGGCGATGAGCCTAAAAGTAATGGGTGGACTCAATACCTTGTAGGGGGTAAAGAAACTGGTTGCTTACATGGTTATATGGTGGGAAAACGTTAATGTGTCTATAAATAGATTTCATAAAAAAAATGTATAAAAATTTTTTTACAGATATTTTTTTTTTAATTAAATAAATAACTTTTTTTTTTAATAAATAAATTACGTGGTCATGCTGGGATTCGAACCTGGGATCTCTGGTATTTAGCAATTAGTTAGGAGAGAACTGTAACAACTGAGCTATCGATACATATAATATTTTATTGCTTAAAATGTAAATGAGTTGTTGTGCTTCGTGTTTTCGTTCGTGATATCAAAAATATACACCTTACCCTCATGCTAACAAAAAATCACAAAGTAATGTGTCTATAAATAGATTTTCAAAAATATATATTAATAAATACTTTACGTTCATAGTTCATGCATTAGGTAATTGATGATCGGTAAGTCATTATTTTATGTTTTGAAGTAATGTAAAATGTAATGAGGTATCATTACAAGGTAATCCATGAGTGTTCAATTATCGGTAACTCATTACTTCTTGTTGAAAAATAATGTCACAGGTAAGGAGTAGACATTACAAGTTAATGCATTACTTTGTCGCACCCATTACCAAAGTTTTGCTGGGAACTTGAGCAGCTCTAAGAGACACATAAAACGCTTTAACTAATTTAATTTAAATACTAACTTTGGACGATTCTGCTTAATTTCACTAACAATTTAATATATTTTTAGAGATTTTTTTTTATTTTAGGTCCACTTAACAGTACATGTAATTTTGAAAATTGTAATATAAATCCTTTATATATTATTATTATTATTATTATTATATCCAAAACTCAGATGTAGGGCCACATTAGAGAACGTTTATTTAAAAGGAAGAGAACATTCATGTATTAAAAAAGGACCTTTTATTAAAATAGCACATTATATTTAAAAAAAAAGTAACTTCTATTGATTGTTAGTTCTATTATGCGTAATTTTTTTTTATAATGGTACACATCCTGTTTACGCAACAGGCTATAGAATTCAAAATAAAGGGGTTTCAAAATTATTATTAGTTATTATAAATTCAGTATTCCTTTCTTTTTGTATAACACGCGTTAAGCGCCTATGCACAGTGGCATATCTCATAAAATTTTTGGAAAAATTTGTCTATTTTTTACTTAGTGGTTCGATTGCGATGAAATTTGGAACAGGCATAAGAGGCATAACATTGAGATTAAGTTTGGCCATATTGCCCCCGGGGTCGGCAATATGGCCACCCAAACTAGAGAACTTTTTCCATATAAAATTTTGAGTGCTCGCCATTTTTTTGGTTCTCATCCGATTTTCAATTATTATATTCTGTAATCTGCTAGTAGAGACTAACAAAATTATGCTTACTATTGTGCGCTATTTCTAATAGTTCCCAAGATATTCCCATTTGAAAATGGGAATATATCAAATTTGGTCCGACTTTGGTCAGGTTTTTTTGCGAACAGCGGAACGAACTCGGGCCAATTTCATTTTTAAATAAATTCTTGATGAAGTAAAAAAAAAAATTATGCAATATTTTGTTGTACTCAAAAACTACATTCGTTTCAAGTAGAAATAAATAAATATCTAATTTTTGCGATTTATTCCACAAGAAACACCAACAGACTTTTAGTTCCAGATAATTTTTTTTCTTTCTGAACATTTCAAATGTGCATGCTATTCTGAAATGTCCTTTGATGGAAATGCAAGTTATGTTAACAAAATTTTCGAATTGTATATAATTTCACTCACCAGCCTCTTCTAAATTACCACATTTTTAAGGCAAACATCAAATTTAACACACTATTAAAAATTGTGCACGTCTCCAATTAGATACTCCAAGCGGTTATAGATACTCCAAGAATTTTTTTGGGAATTGTTACAGCAAATCAAAAATTCGGACATCAATTTCACATTGTCTACTTAAAAGTATATTTAAGTCAAAATAATCATTGCATTATTTCAATTAATAAATATTTTAACAAGTTTTATATAATTTTTATTAAAAATAAAAATTATGTTATTGTGGAAAACTAGGTTGTATGAATGATTGATGTTTTTTGTATGGGTTAGTCACTTCTTTCAAAACGTGTTCTAATGATGGGAGCCTCGAAAATTCCGGAAATAGATCTATCAACACGTTCCTGAAAGTGGTCAATTAAAAAAAAGAAAACAAAAACTCTATAGATTATTTGTTAGGACAATAAATATTTTATTGAAAAGTGAATATTTATATTTTAACAAAAACTGAAATTTGTATCTGCCTAGTAGGATTACCCAAGTTATTGTTTTACCAAGAGTGCTAAATGGGCCTTATTTTAAAAGTGTCGTAATCTACAGGTAATTACCTTTCCAACGATACCAATCACTTGTATGATGTGTGAATTACTCCTTAGCAGGAAATCTTCAAAAGTTATCCCTTAAGCAAATATTTCTTATATTTCTGATTATGAGTGCTTGTACTCATTTGCAACCTGAATTCAATGTTGCAAGATGTGAAAACAAAGACTCATAATAAGAAATATTTGCATAAGAAGTAAGAAATAAGATTTGAATATTTTCTGTTAAAGAATTAGAAACCTATCATATAAGTGCTTGGTATAGTTGACAAGGAACTTAGCTGTAGCCTACGACATTTTTAAAAAGAGTCCCATTTAGGACTCTTGGTGGAACAAAAACGTGGGTTATCCTAATACGAAGGTTAACATTTAAGTTTTTGCTAATATGTAAATTTTCACTTTTTACTAAAATATATTTTAATAGACATTAAGCCAATTATTTTTTTGGACGTAAATAGACTTTTAAGCATACATCAGACTAATTAAATGAATTACAATTTCATTAATATCAATTGTAATGAAATTATTTTCATTACCATTTTTCTAATTAATGGTATTGAATTCATTGATTTGATTTCATTGATCAATGGCAATAATTTGTTTTTTTTTTAATTTGTTTAACCAAAAAATACGTACGTGAAAATACCAACATCATCACTCCTATAATATAATGGAACATTGGTCCAAAATGGAATGATATGGAATTAAACGGGGAACGAGTGGAATCGGAACACTCAACACATGTGTGTTGCCGTAGATAAGGGTTTTATTAAGGTTTGCAAATATTTTGTTTGTTTAGCGATATCTTACTTAGTTTTTGAGATACCAGCCATTTTACAAAATGGCAATATTTTAAAATGTCCAGTATCTCAGAAACTAAGTGAGATAGAGCAAAACGGACAAAACTTTTGCTCCATTGGAGTATTAATATACCCTTATAATATCCCGAGTGATTAATTTTTATGAAACAGCCACAGGGTAATTTTATTTTTTATTACTTATTTACGTATATTTTAATTTATTTATGTTATCGGATAATAGAAAGTTAGTTCCTCTTTTCATTTTGTTTCCCGCATTCAGTGTTACAATTTACACTCCAGTTTTTTTCTTTTTTTGTAATCAAATGAATTTTGCGCTCATTGTAATTAGTTTTTTAGGCATTAGTGTGATTTCATTAGCATTGTTACGACTAATTCTAATGCCACAAAATTTCATTACAATTAAGTAGTAATGAAATTTGTTTGACATTAGCATTAGTTAACTAATGCTAATGAAACTCCAATGCTAATGAAAAATCACAATTATGCTTTTAAGACAAAAATGTGAAATTTATGTCCCAATTTATGATTTGCTGTAAGCAATCGCTAGCCCCGGTAGGCTAGTTGGTAGCGTGCTGGCTTATCAGTGAGGGGGTCGTGGGTTCGATTCTTACTAGAGGCGCTGGTTTGTCTTCGCTACAACGCGCCGAAAGCCGTAGTATAATATATAATTATATGATTATTAATTAATTAAATAAAAAAAAAAATAAATAAAAAATCCAAAAATGGGTTTTTTTAAATGTTTTGCCATGTCTACATTTAAAGCTGGGATTGGAAGAGACTCACGCAATAAATAAGGTATATGTTGTAGTATCTACAACCGCTTCCGATAGCTAATTGGAGGCGTGCACAATTTTTAATAGTGGGTTAAAATAAATATTTGAACTAAGAAAGTATATACAAATTAATTTTTTTTTAACTCAACTCCCTTTTGTATAATAATATAAAAAGGCCTTTCACTGACCTTTATTTGTTCGGAAAGAAAATATTTAATTGGAGCTAAAAGACTGTTGGTGCTTTTTTTGGAAAAAATATCAAAAATTGTTTTTTTTTTAATATTATTTATACTTTAAACGAATGCAGTTTAGCAGTGGAACATTATCAATTCAAATTTATTTAGTTAAATGAGCAATATTTCAAAAAAGAAATTGGCCCGACTTAGTTCCGCTATTCGAAAAAATCTGAACCAGAGTCGAGCACTCAAATTTTAGAGGCAAAAAGTTTAAAATAAATTTTAAAATCTTTTAAAATTTAATTCAATTAGCAATAGAGCAAGTAAGTAAATAATATACAAATTATACACTTGAAGCGCAGATTTGCATATCTTTTAATTATTTAATTGAATTTTTTTTTTTTTTTTTAATTTAAAAATTTTTGGACAGCAACTTGTTAGCATATATTACCATACTCCCATACTTTTTCACAGTATACAGGAACATCTTGTAATTAAGATGTATTTGAAACCATGCGGTTCCATGCCAAAATGAAATTTTTATTTTAAAAAGTGTTAATTTGTATATTAGGGTGATAACTTTTTGAATTTTTTGCAAATATCAAATCTCCCCAGACATAATTGTGTAGGGCATGGACAAATATTAAGAACTGCGTTTTTAGTTTTTCGCTATCGTTAAAAAAGGTTCCGCACCAAACGCGTTAAAGTTTTGAATCAAACAAAGTTAAAAATAAAACTTTTTTTGATGCCTCAACGTCTGACCATCACATCTATATAATTAAGGCATGCTGATATCAATAGTAAAGTCCGTTTTCGAGTCAATGGAATAGTTTTCTTCCAAATTTGCTTACTTACATATGTATAAACCATATTTTAAAAAAATTGTTATTAAAAAAAAAATTAAAAAAAAAACATATTAAAGGCATTTTAGAAATCGCTGTCGGTGCGCAAGGTTTTTTTTACCAAATTGAACTGAAATAGTTGTTTTTATCATTAATACAATATTTGCCATTAGAAAACCCCTGGGGAGAATGTTGTCCAAAAAAAGTTATCACCCTATTGTATATATATATTTTAATTTATTTATTTATAACACTATGCAACAAAATAGGGGGTAATGATCTTGAGCGTCTAAGCTTCCTACATCATATAAATATATTAGGGTAAAGTAGTCAAATATAGTCAAACTCACAATTTGGTTTTTTGAAAAGAAATTTGAAGCTTTTTTTTAAATGTGAACACACTTAAAGCACTTTTTGAGTTCTTGGTAAGGTCTCATTTAGAATATTTAAGTGTAATTTGGAATCCTTTTTATGACGTCAATAATAATCGGATTAAAAGAATCCAAAAATGATTTTCGAGATTGCTCTCAGAAAGCAGTTTGATAATATGCCTAGTTACAAATGAGAGATGTCAATATCTTAATTTACAATCTTTATTGGTTCGTAGAAAGGTCCAAAGCGTTATTTTTGTAAAGGATATAATATATTGTAAAATAGATTTCTCCTCTTTGTTATCCATTTTACCATTTCACGTACTGGTCATTCTTTTTAGGATAAACCATTTTTTAAGCCTTCTTTCCATCGAACTAACTATGGAATGAATGATCCAATATATAGATGCATCATTTTATTAAATTCGGTATCTGACCGAATTGATTTTAATATTGGTAGACATCAATTGAAGAGAGTATTATCGAACTTGCTGGAGGGTATTATCGAACTTGCTGGACTAAACTTGTGTGACTATTCCGCAATTTTTGTTGATGATTAAAACTATTGTAATTTTTGTTTTTTTGTCTAAAAATATGTATTTAAATGTAATCTGTAAGGGTTTTTAACCCGATAAATGAAATAAAGAAATTAAATTAAATTAGAATCCCCAAAGGATGTGAGACTGTGTGGGTACTGTCGAAAAGTTGAATTTTTTTTTGACCAACAGTGTTTGGTATTAAACGCTAAAAACAGTATAAAAGTTCTTCTGAGCATAATTCTGCACAATAAAAGTTTATGAGGATCTTGTTTTTTTTTTTTTTTTGGAACTGTTTAAGCTTATATCTGACTTTTTTATGGCGTTTTAAGGTCCTTGTTCAAAATATACAAAAAAACGGACGCTAAAACGGGCATTCTGAGGGTTACAAAAATGTTCCTCAAATATGTTCAGCTGCAAATTTCACTAGGGGTTGCTGAAGACAACAAATTTAGTCAGTGATAGAAAATCATGAAAATGTTTGAACTGAATTTTTTTTTTCCATTTAGACCAAATCAAAAACCTAAATGCTTTGTAAAATTTAGTGCAAATACTTCGTGTTTCATATATAATTATGCGTGACTTATGTTTATCATGAGTGATAAATAAATAATGGTAAAAATGCGTTTCTGCTGATGTTCAGAGATTGACTAAATTTTTTAGAATTGTTTTATTCACATACATTTTTATAATTAATGACTTTCTTTTAAATTCGTTAAAAGAAGCCGTAAACATGTCCAATTATGGTATTTTTTTATACAGGTCCTAAAAATAACCTTGCCAAATTTCTAGCCTATAGCGCATCATTTAGGGTTTTGGTCAGAAATCCTCAAAAATTCCCCATAGTGCAGTATAATAATACTATTAGATATAAGTAATGGTTTGAGTAACAAAACACTTGAGCTTATTGAATTCTAAGTTTTTTATTTCTTTTTTATTAATACCTCACAACTACTCATAATTTAAAAATCAAAGCTTAAGTAGAGCAACATCATCATCCCCTTAAATGAGGTTGCTGTAAAGATTTGTTATGTTTTATGCTTGTATACAAGAAAAAACACCCTTTGACGGAAACAAAATCATAATTTAGGAAACTATATTTGGCATAAGCCAAATGAAGAGTACGCTACATTGTAAGTAATTTTCAATTAAATTTACATTTTTATTAAATTTATTCTAAACTGAACAGGCGAAGAAATTAATACGAAGTATTAAGAAATCGTACCAGAACTGAATTGAAATCATTAGCATTACAATTTAATGTAATTATCTATTACACTACACAGCAAAACTTTTTATTAATCTGTAATAAGTTTGGGAACATAATGGTTACTTTTCGACTGTAAACCATATTATTTTAACATTTCCATGTCCATTTTGGCAACACCTTACAAAACGTATATTACCTTCAGTATAAATATACCAAGTTTTTTTCTTTTTAAAAATTTTATTATTTTATAGTGGATAATAAATTAGAATTTAAAAATTTTTAACTAAAAATTTTATACATGAAATTTTTAATAAGTTTTGGGTGGAATAGAAAAACTTTTTCGTAATAAGGAGGTAACATGATACTTTTCTATTACAAACCCTATTATTTGCACAAGAGCATGGTACAAATCAATCGTACAGTAACCCAATCGCAAATAACGCTGTTTTATTTTAAAAATGATCGAACTAGTACAAAAATGAATACATGTTTTTTGAAGTTTCAATTGGTTTTTTCAGCGATTATAAAGGGTTTTCCAATAGGTACTTGACAACTTGGAATTTAATTTGTGAACGCACTATTTCACTGATCATCTAACTGTTATTTTCATTTTTTCAGTAAACTGAACATTTTTATCATGGTAAAGTCCACTAACGAACAACGTATGCAAATTAAAAAAATGTACTACCGAAATTCGGAGTCGGTGACCGTAACTTTAAGAGCGTTAAATCATCTTCAGTGACGAAGCTCACTTTTGCTCAATTGGTTCGTCAATAAGCAAAATATGTGTTATTGGTTTGTTGAAAATCCACATGCGCTTCATGAATCAAAACTTCATCCACAAAAAATAACTGTTTGGTGCGGTTTGCATGCCGGCGGCGTCATTGGGCCATATTTTTTCGTCGACAATAACGATTAGATTAGATTATAGTGGCAATATGCACCGCGACCAGAAATTGGTATTTTGTGCTGCCAGCGAATACACCCTATAGGTTCAGGCACCCTACGAAGCCAATTATCCTACCAGGTGAACAGTTCCAAACGTCCGATGGCGTCACTATTCGATCACCAAAATAACGCACCCTCGCACAATAACGATCGTCACGTTACTGTGAATGGCGATCGTCATGATTAACGATTATTTTTGGCCCGAATAGGAAAACATGGACTTGGACGATATGTGGTTAACAGGACGGTGCCACAAGCCACACAGCACACGTTACAATCGATTTATTGAAGAGTAAGTTTGGTGAGCATGTTATCTCAAAAAATGGACCAGTCCATTGGCCGCCTCGTTCGTGCAATTTGACGCCTCTAGACTTTTTTCTTTGGGGCTACTTCAAATCATTGGTCTCTGCCAACAAGCCGCCGACGTTGGAAGAACTCAAAGCCGGCCGTTGCGGCCAGTATATGTGACCGAGTAATCGCAAATTGGGTCCCACGAATCGACCGATGCTGACGTGCCTTCGGTGGCTATATGAACAAAGTCGAGTTCCATTCATAAATGTTTTGATTGTATTTCAAGTCGATAATAAAGTTTTCGAAATATATCAAATGGGTTGCGTTTTATTTAAAAAAAAGAATTGTCAAGTCCTTATTGAAAAACCTGTTATATGGGTAATGGTTTTAGTTCCTTTACAATAAATAATATAGATATTATAAAGTTTTTGACACCATAGTTTTAAATTCCACAAGTTCAACGGCTCATGACTTACAGCATTATTAACCAAATTTTGACAAAGTTGACCACTCTATGAGTAGAGTTATATGGGGCGGATCAACAAGTCCGTGACTTTTTAAATAAAACACAGTTTTTTTGCAAAAAAAAATTTAGTTGTCAATATAATCACCTTTTAGCTCAAAACACTTGGTCCAACGCTTCTCCAATTTTTATATCCCTTTCAAAAAAATAAGATTTTTCGAGGTCCATAAAATAGGAATTTCTTGGCCATATGGGGTCGTTTTTTTTTTTTAAATCCTCACTAAATCGGTCCAATAAGTTGGCATAATATTCGCCTTTTATTGTTTTTTTTCCTTTTGAAGGTAATCGATGTGGATTATCCCGCGTGCATCCCAAAAAACTGTTGCGATCACCTTATTGGCCACGATTACGTTTATGGTCAATTGAGAGCAAATGCGGCACCCATCTTGCAGACAGCTTTCTTAAACACAACTGATCATTTAAAATCGAAAGCACACTGCCATATGAAATGCCTATGGCATCAACAATCTCACGCACTTTTACTCTTCGATCGGCCAACACCATATCGTGGATTTTTTCGACATTTTCGGGTGTATTAACCTCAATTGGCCGTCCAGAACGTTCAGTGTCATTTGTACTTATGCGACCACAACGAAAGTCAGTAAACCACTTTTTTACCATTGATATCGATTGTGCATAGTCCCCATAGTATTTATCAAGCTTTTCATTGGTTTAATTGAAAGTTTTTTTTCGCAAAAAATAATGTTTAATGAGCACTCGAAATTCACTTTTTTCCATTTTTAAAAAAATCCACGAGGTTGTATGACAGTAGTCTATTAACAGATGGTACTTGATGGGAGCAGTGTAGCATTTCATGTAACTATGAGGAAAGTTCGAAAAGTCATGGCCTTATTGAGCCGCCCTCGTATTAAAAAAAAAAAATTCTGATTTGAGGTTAAATTTCGAAAAATTAAGAAAAATATACGAACAAATTTGGTAAATGATGTAAATATAAAATCCACAATATTTCATAAACTGCAAATGAGGAAAAAACAATGTTGACGGTTTTAGTTCAGCGTAGCTAAGACTTTAAAAAATATGTATTTCAAAGAGGGTTTCTGCAAATAACTGAGATTTGTCGAGTAGTGTTGTATAGGGTATACAAACTACGCAAAATAGCTTTCAACAAATATGTGTTGCGTCTTTAGTTATCCGGAAAAAAGCCTTTGAAATTATGCTTTCATTTTCCTTTAACGAAAACAACATTAGCACTGTAAGAACCAGCCGCAGCATAAACAAAGCTTTAAAGATTTAAAATGTTCCCCAAACTCTCTACAAGTAACTACATTTGCAATTTAAATCATTTTCGCTGGCTAAGTGGTTTTCCTTTCATACCTCGTCGACTTACAAAGAAAACCCAAATACACTGACACATACATACACTTTTACTTCTCGGTATTTTGTATTGGTATATTTTGCTGTAAAAAGTTTGTGAATACATAGAAATGTGTGTGTATGGTATGTACGAGTATGTAAGTGGCACAAAACGGCAAAGGCTTTGTAATTTGTGCAAAATTTTCAAAATACATACAAACGTGTAGTATTGAAGCACAACCGTTGTCAATAAATTCCATTGTGGCTCATATATAATAAACCTTTATAGCAAAGCAGATGTGTTTTATTAAACACTTTAGTTTTTGGTAAATAAAATGAAAAGCGTACCTACACTTTTATACTTACACACATACTTGCATAAAAGTAAGAAATCCTTTTCGTATACATACATACATACTTATACAAATATATAGTTAAATAAAATTTTAAGTTTTGATATGTTTATTAGTGGGTTAAGTGATAAGTAGGTAGAAAAACATGTTTATAAAATTCAGACTAACTAGCAAGTAAAAATGGGATCATATATATTCATTAGAAAGTATTTTTTTTGCATAAAGAAAATCTCTTTGTGAACAATGTGAATTTATTGTTCAGATTATTGATAAAAAAAAAACGGAAAACTTTAACCCGAGGCGGCTTGCGTCAAAAGTTTTCGATTTTTTTAAATATTTTTTATTACTTGAGTTTAAATTTTAACATCTTTTTCAGACAATTGCAATTAATACTATAGAGTTATTCTGTATGAAATCACCAAATCGGCAAAGCTGGCATATCTTAGATTTTACTCAAACTAACTGAAAATAATATTTAGGGTCTGAAAATCCAAAATCCAAGAGGATTTAATTTTTGCACGCGGCACTACCGGTTCACGCAAAATAAAAAAACTAAAAAGTCTTGTTTTTGTGCGTGGTGGTTTGAGCTGTTAAAATTTTTCTGCTAGAGATATCTACATGATGAAGGCATCGTTTTAAAGCCGAAGGATTATAGTTTCTTTCAAAAATATAAAATTTGACTTAATTCATACACCCGAAAAATAACGTGGTATTGAAAATAAGCATATTTCATTGGTTTTTTGTGTTTTTCAATGAACTCCAGTGTAGGCGCTAATGAATATAAAAGCATAATAATTCTCAGATACAAATTAGACATGTTGGAGAAAAATACAAAATTAAAATTGGCTCAATCTGGCAACTCGTTATGAAAAAATCGTTACTTGAAATTTTGAAATATTGAAAATTTGCATATTTCAGGCTACAATTTGGTTATGTTTGTTAGCAGATACAAACTTGAAAATTACAGAGTACTTACTTCCTACTTTTAGCTTTATACCACTTCAAGACCCGTTTAGTTATTTTCACTCCTCTCGGATTTACAGGGTTTTATAGAAAAGCTTTTTTTAATTTTTTGTATGTATTTTTATACTTTCCTCAATTGTTATATACAGAGAAATTAAAATAAAAACAAGTAGTATTATGAAGTAACAAAGAATAATTATGGACTAAGAAATATAATTTAATAAATTCAGTATATTTTTATGTTAAAAAATTTTACAGTGGTGGCAGAAAATAGGTACATGAAGAGAACATACTTCATGTAAAGTAGAACATTTCTGTATTTTAGCTTTCCTTTAAACACCTGTGAGTTCAAAGGGAATGGAAATAACAAA